>VZTJ01004229.1:0-53627 GCA_013397795.1 Orthonyx spaldingii | reverse complement strand
CGGGGAAGCGGCGGGGGAACGCGGGGCACTCGGCTCTGCCTGTCCCGGGGCCGTGGGGTGCCGGTGGGGGGTGGGTGGGGCTCTCTGTGGGGACAGGGGGGATATGGGGGTGTGCACGGCCTTCCTGTGGGGAAAGAGGGGCTCAGTGTGTGTGTGTGGTATCTCTGGGGAGAAGGAGATGAGAAAGCGGTGTGTGCTCTGTGAGCGAGAAGCGGGGAGCGTACCTGTGTGTGTGTGGCCTCAGTGAGGAGAGGGGTGAGTCGGGGTGCCCTGGGGTCCCAGTGGCCAGAGGGAGCTGTGGAGTCCTCGGTCAGCTTGTGCAGATGTCAGGCAGCTCAGTCGGGTGCCACTTGTGCCACCCTTGAGCGGTGGGAGCCGGACCAGGACGGGTGCCCCCGGAGGCTTGTGCAGCTCCGTGTTTCGGTAGGCAGAGAATTGCGTGCTTCAAGTGGCTCATGGAAAAGAAAACCTCATGAAATTTTGATTGCCTGGATTTAATGGGCCTCTGATAGCAAAGGGGAGGTATTGTGTCGAGTTGAGAGGAGGTTCTTGTTCCAAAGTCCTACGTTGAAGCAGATGCAGGTAAACAATTCCTGCCCGTGCAGAGAGGAAGGGTGGAGAGGATGAGTTGTGGCTGCAGGCCACGAGTAATGTAATTTCTTGAGTTTGAGATTCCATGAGCAGTAAGAGGAGAATGAATGATGATTTCTCTTTACCTGTCCAGCTGAGTGCCATATTGTTGTCTTTGTGATTCAGGATAGAAAACATGGCAGTATTTATTGCATTATTTACTTTAATGTAACTTCTGGAATACTGTTTTGTCTACTTTAGTGTTAGTATAGTTCTTAATATTTTTGTTCTTTGAGCAAATACATATTTCATCAATTCCAGACCCTGTCTGTAATAGCAGGTGTTGTTTTTCTCATACCTGATTCTGCAGTTAGTGTGCAATTTCCTTGGTTTTCCCATATATGCAGAAAAGTTTTTTTTAAGGGAGCTCTTAATATAAACATCAATGAGGGAACCAGGAGAGGGAAGAAATAAACCAAACAACCCAGATCACTTGTTGCAGATGCAGAGTAAAAGAGTAATATGGATAATATTGAGGGGACAGTTTTTGAATTAAGGCATTTGAAGCATGAACCAAAGTTCTCTTTTTATCTTTCATGGTAGTCAAGTAATGTGGTGTTCCTTAATCTTGTGACCTATGATCACTTGATAGTTTTACTTCTGCGAAGCTGCAACTTGGGCTGTTTCAGTTTGGTTTTTTTTGGTTTTTTTTTTGGTTTTTTTTTTGTTTTTTTTGGTTTTTTTTTTGTGTTAAAAGTTTCTTAGGTGCAGCAATTAAAGCTTCACGTAATTCACCATGCTTGGTTTGTGCTACACTCATTCTGGGTAATTTCTCAAGGCTGAAAGACACTGAATGCTTGGTAAATGTTTGATGCATCATGTCTTTGATTTGAAAATCAAATGCTCCCTTTTTATCAGAGTGGTACTAGGAAAAAATATCTAAAGATGATTGCTTAAATCTGCATCCTGTGTAGAGACCTATTTAAAGGTATTTTTGAACACAGAGGGAGACTAAAGATACTGTCAGTGTTGAGGTGGGGTCCTCCCTGAGCAATGACAACTGCCTGCATATGTTTCCTCATAAGACACTCTGCAGTGGTTTAACTAAAAGGTGGGGGTTTGTGCAAGTCAGTTAAAAGGCCTTTATGTTTTCAAGGGTCTTGGAAACTCCCAGAGGGAATATGAAAGGCAAGTCGTTCTCTACAGCATCCGCAATCAGCTGCGATACAGGAATAACTTAGGTGAGTAAAGAAGCCAAGTGACTTCTGATTGCTGCCCCATTCTTCTGTGTGGAAGCTTGTCTTTACTGTAAAACTGCAAGAACAAGTCCAGTTCAAAGGTCCTTCCTTCCTTGAAAAGAAATGCTTCAAAATAATTAAAGATCATGAAAAATCATGACTTTTGAGTCCATTTGACAGCTTTCTAGCAAAGCACTCTTGAAGGTTACTGAGTTGGCAGGTGGAACTGAATTCCTACTGTAGTTCTGCTGCCATTTTCCGAGAAATTAAGACATGTTAAGAGAGGATTTGGCTAGTCAGGCCTGTCACTAGGTGAGATGCAGATAGTTACCCTGACTCACAGGAGCTTTTGCCTATGACTGGTTTGCAGACTTTCATTTTACTTTACATTGACTGAATCCACTTGTCTTCCCAAAGCAAGTAATATTTCACTAATTAAAAGATAATTTTCTACAGCCTGCATGAGTTCTGTCTCAATGGGCCGCTTCCTGGCAACCTTTTAGATGAATGTGCACATTAAGGTTTCTGAGGCTATTTCTATCATATGTGGAAATCCTTGGATGCTGAATTCATTGCACCACTACTTTATTTTGCTTGTAGTTTGCTGTCAATTGCCATTATGCTATTTCTAATCCTGTACTGTAACATTTTTTATAAAAGTTGAACATCATAGAACATTGTAACTTTTTCTCCCCTTGTAGTTAAGCATGTCAAGAAAGACGAACGTAAATATTATGAAGATCTGTTAAAATACAGTCGAGATCATCTCATGCTGTACCCGTATCATTTGTCTGACATCATGGTGAAAGGTCTGAGGGTAACACCATTTTCCTATTACACAGGCATAATGGAGGTGAGTGCAGAGCTGTTGTGGGAGGGCGTTGGAGATGTTGGTAACAGCCCACTAATGCACAGGAGCCAGTGCCAGGTAGTTTGTTTGGTTTTGTGTAGGCCTGCTAAGAAGTTAAGAAACAGTAAGGAAAGTTTCTAGAGAACTGCTTTTACCTGCAGTGTTTTCCTTTCTGGCCCATTTGCCTTCCAAGAGCTGTACTTCTGTCATGTGGAGCTGGGGTGGGACTCACTTTGAGACCACTCTCTATCTTGATGTTTGAGATTTGTGTCTTCACTTCAAACTGTAAAAGAAATACCTCATTTTAACCATATTGGGGACTTTTTGAGAAGCCTGAAGCAGATCTGTTTTTATGAGAACAAAGATGGTTCTGTTTTCTGTCAGCACTCTGGCAACCTTCTTTTATTTTCATTGGATATTTGCAGAGCTTTTATTTTGTTTTATGTATAGTGATTGCAGACATAATGGATTAGTTGTTTGTTCTGTTATTACGGTTAGGGATTCTGTGTGCTGGTTTGTTTTTGTGAAGAGAGATACAGGAGTTTGTTCATTAGTCTTTCAGTCAACATTTTTCTTTGCAAAGCTTACATTAAACAGAAGTCACCTTTTATGTATTTAACTTACTGTGTAATGATGAATCAAATAGTTACCAAGTTTGATAAGGTAATTGACTTTAATAGATCTGTTTAAATTTCTTTTCGTTCTTCAAGTAAAAAGGACAGGCAGAATTTTGGACCTGCTTCTCTGAAACAATGTCTTCCTTCTTGAAACTTAAAAGTTTTATTTTCTTTTTAAGGATATAATGAACAGTGAAAAAAGCTATGATTCTTTACCCAACTTCACTGCTGCTGACTGTAAGTATTACCTAGTTGCATTATTGCTTTCAATTTTCCTTATTTCTAACTAGAATGAAGGAGAAATAAGGAGCTTTTTAAATGAATTTGGGAGCATCTGTTTGCTTGAATATGAGCATGTGAATGAAGGCGTAAAAGCATTTCAGTAGTGATATTAAGGACTGTGTGCTCTTCATACAGAGTTCTGTCTGTACAGGCAGGACTGGAATTGGGCTGCTTTGAGTACAGATAGGCACAGTACAAACCCTTGCCTCTGTCCTTGCTTGTTGTGCAGTCCTGTTGGCCTGCACTGCCAGCTGATGCATATCAGCAAACCCAGCTGCTGGTCCTTTCCTAGTGTGCTTTTTTTGGCATGTGTTGGGCAGAAGACTTCAGCAGGACACTGAGAGGCTGCTGACAGTCCTCTGAATTGGCATCAATGTGGATTGAGGGATGATGTACCAGAGAAGAGAGGGAAGACGATCTGGTATTTTGTGAGACTCTGGATGTGCCAGATGTTTTATCTATTACACCGCTCTGGGCATGGGATGGGGAGATTAGGAAAGCAAAAACCTTGAACCTGGTATAGGAGAACTGAGTAAGATCAGCACTAAGTCTTATAGAGTAAAATGTAAACTGCTGGCACAGGGAGGATGTTAGTCATACCTTCCATTGAAAAGTTATCTAGAGTTAACTTAATTCCTTGCCTTTCTTATACATTCATAAAGTTCTTTTTAAGGATAGTGTGTAGTCAGGCAAGGAGTAACCTGCAGTTTTGAAAACAGTTGATTTTAATTTTAAAAGGATATTGTCAGTTAACTACTAGTTTGCCTCTGTATAATGTTCACAGTAGGGAAACAGATAAGGAAAAACTTCTTTCCTGAGCACCATCTTGCTTGTGGGAAATCTGGTGTTAGTCAGGAGTATGAAGAAGGGAAAGGCTTTCCTGTTTTTGTTTGATTTCTGCTTCCCCCCAACAATTCTGTTATCTTAGCACAGCTGCAGTTTAGTGACTGCAGTATAATTGACTTACACTTCCTTAATTACATTTTTTCATAAAAGTTAGTGTCAAACTAGAAAGTTGGAGTTAAAACTGAGACAGAATGTGGGTTAAAACTAATGAGTAGTTTTCTACTCTCTGTTCATGGTTCTTTAATGGTTGAAGGCTAGAGATTATAGAATTAAATTTTGATTCAGTTTAACTCAAGTATATCTTAATCATCTTCCTTAGAAGATCAAGTGGCCTTTTGTGTCCAATTCTTAGAGTTCTAATCCAGTGCATGACATGGGATTTGCTAGGGGAAAGAAAAACATCACTATTAATCTGAAGTTGTTGATGTGAGTGTAGGAGGAAAGGGATTGGATTATTCCCTGCTACCCTGTGATTTGAGTGATAAGGGATTTCTTTTTTTTTTTTTTTCCCCTTCACTTGTATACCGTGAATGAATGGGATAAACTATGGAATGAATTTAGCTCCTGTAAGTGTCCTTTTATTTTGGATAAGAGTAATTATAAGGTTGTTATAGAAGTAGGTCTGATTCTTTGAAGAATGCTTAATATATCTTCATCTTAAATCTGTCTCAAGAGAAATAAAACCTTACTTATTTTTCAGGTCTAAGACTTCTTGGCATAGGAAGAAATCAGTATATTGATCTAATGAACCAATGTAGATCTTCAAAAGTAAGTTTGTCTTTAATTTTCCCTCCTGTTCATTTACCCTTCCCTCCCTCTCCCCCACAGTATTTCATAGGAGATGCAGAATGAAGTCATTTCCTGGCCCTGGTCAGTTTAATAGTGTGGCTAATTGACTGTGATGTAGTTTATTGTTAATTATATTATGTTTCCTCAAGTTAATAAAGAGCTTTTTGGTTTAAGTATAGTGAAGTATATTATCTAAGTATAGTGAAGGAAAGGAAAAGATATTAATTACTACTTTTTAATATTTGTTAATCTTATCTTTTTGGAGCTGTACAGTGTGACACCAGATAACTAATGTCTTCTGGCTGCTATAAGCAGGGAATAATGATACTGGTTCTGAAAGAGTAATTCCATGTTTCTATATGTGCACTTGAGATCACAGTTTATTGTGGAACAGCCATCCATCTGAGTGTAAATTCTTGCAGTGTATGTGTTTTTCTCTAAGACAATGCTAACGAGTCTGCACAGACATCCTTGGATGTGAACAGCACATTGAGAAAACATTCTGATGGCTGTTAGAAGTAGAGCCTTTAGTTTGAACAGTTCCTTCCTTTCTTCAGGGAACTCAGAAGTGCTCTTGCAGTAGCTTTGTAGTCCTTCAACTGAAAGTCAGCTTACCAAAATATGCACCTGATAGTGAACCAAAAAATAGTGGCTGTGCAGTGAAAGAGAAGCTATTTAGGTTTATAAAGAGACAGTATCCTTCAGTTTTTCTTTCTGGGACTGACATTTACTGTATTTTTTTAGCACTGTGCTTATTGAAAATGTTGCACTTTGTCCCTTAAGGTAAATAAAATATGTATTTTTTGAAATCATTGAACTTCTTTAAAATACCCTGTTTATATGCTTGTGCTCTCTTAGCTGTTCAAATTAGAAAATGTCACAAATAGTTTAAATTTGGACTTGATCCTAATACGATGGAATAGTGTGGATTCTAATTAGCAACATCTACAATATGGATGAGCTTATGGGAAGATTTAACAATATCAGATGGAAATATTTTTTTCCTTTCTATTTCCATGTGGTCTGAAAGAGGAGAGAAACTTTTGCTCTATAGTAACGTAATAGTGTGTGTCTGCAGTCTGTGAATATAATATACTTAAAAATGGAGGTTTATATAGATCAGTTTTTATAAAGATAAATGAATGTCTATGCATGTGAAGTGCTCTTTATTCCTATCTCAAATGGACTGTACCACTGCAGAAATTTTTCAGAAGGAAAACTGCCCATGACCTGTTACCCGTGAAGCCGGTGGAGATCGCCATAGAGGCGTGGTGGGTGGTGCAGGCCGGTTACATCACCGAGGACGACATCAAGGTAGTGTAGTAGGGATTGCAGCTCCAAATCTGGGTGAACACTGATAGCCACTGAAAACAGGGGATTTCTTTGTGTGACATACACAAAGATTGTTACAGATTTGCAGCAGCTCTCTTACGGAAGTAGAGATTGGAACTAACGGAAATTGTGATTTTTTTTTTTTTGACATGTTCTACCCTCTCTCCCCTTTGTACTTTCTGCACTATGTTCAGTGTAGAGGTGGTTTTGCATCAGCCAGTCTGTGGTAATTTATGTGCACGATCATATGATTTGTAGGGAACAAGCAACAAAATATGTTTTCTTAAATTTCACGTTTAAGCCCTGACAGGTCAGTTTTGACTGAATCTTCAACTTGACTGCAATTAGTATCAGAATGGCAGTGGATTTGATACATATTGTTTCTGTTCTTTGTGTCTGCTTAGTTTTTCATTGTTTGCACATAAAAAGCTTGTGAGATGACTTAATGTTTCATCCTCATTCTGCTTTCATTTCTCATAGGTGTTTTTTTTTTACAGTCATTTGATCTGGATTTATTTTCTCTCTAGAAGCTTTATGTTTAGATTAGAACATATTTAAAGCAGTGACGGAATCTTTTTTTGAATATCTTTGTCTACTCATAGTCTGACATCCCACCAACCCAGGGTAATTAACTTGAAGCCAATTTCTTTGATATTGCCATGGGCCTCTTTCTAGAATGATTCCAGTTGTGTGGCTGAACACTCAGTCTGGAAGTTTTAAAGAGCAAATCTATTACACTGTGGACTTCACTTGCCAAATTCTTGTGCAATTAATTTCCTTTCCTAGAGCATGCATAACTTTGTGTGGGGACAAGCTAAAAAATGTAGAGACTTTTAACAGGAACTGCAGTAAATTCTTCAGTGCAAATATTTTGGTTAGGAATGTGGGTTACACCCTATACTCTTACATTACTTATGACTGATTTGAGGCTTAAGTGTTTGGGAGTTTTTTGAGTGGTATTAAGTAAGTTGCACAGATTCATTTCTACAAAGAACTAACACGATTTTTTTTTTTTACCTAGATTTGTACTACATCAGAGAAGTCTGCTATTGATAAGATAATTGATTCAGGTCCTCAGCTTGCTGGTTCATTAGACTTCAATGTAGTTCACAGTAAGTTTTTAATGAACATTTCTGATTTTAGATCTTGCTTAGTAAATTATGAGAGTAGTGTCTGTAAACTAGGAATAAAAGTGATGTAGACAGCTGAGGTATAAAGGAGAGTTGGAGGAAAATATTGAAAAGCTTGTACAGACTGCAGTCTAGATCTTGTAAATGGTTTAATGGTGAACAAATAGCAGTTCTGTTATTGCTCTGTTATTGTTTGAGTCAACAAATTCTTTCATTAGAAACTGTCAGTAAAGACTGGGGGAAGAAAATGTAGATGAGAACCAGAGAAACTAAAATTAAAAATGTTAGAATCAGTAATTCTGTGTAATCAAAGTGCACTCCTTGCTTTTCAAAGGAGAGTTTTTTAGATTTTCCTACTATTTCAATATCATAAAATGGGGCTATCTTGTTTCACAGAAGTCTGCAGCTGTTACTGGCTTCCCATTTCAGTGTAACAAGTGGTAGGTAGAGACAAATCATTTTAGGGAGTAAAAACTCACTGACAAAATCCTCCTTGAAAAGTCTTGTCTGTAAGGGCTTGGCTTCCTACAAGCACTCAAACCTGCACACTGTAGTTTTTGGTAAGAAATTGAGGCAGAATTTCATTGCTTATTACTGAGCAGAACAAAACAATTAGACAAGTGAGGTAGGTGAAATTCATGCTCTTGAGGGGATCTGAAACAGTGTAAGACTTAATAGAATTAGAGTTCCAAAACTGCTTCATAATCTTTCTCTATAAATGGCCTGGTGTATTTGGAGAGTGTTACAGCTCAGGTTTAGTATGTTTAGAAGGATCTAATGTATGGAAAAAAATGTACAGATAATTAATGTGATGGGACTGTGAGAAGGATTTTATTTTCTGGGCAAAGAGAACTGCTGAGTCCAGGCTGTGATGCCACCAGTACATTTCAGGTGCATAAGTAAGGATGTATCAATTATAAGAGCTGAATCTGAAGGAGAGACAGTGTAAAGCAGACTTAGCAAGTTGATGATTTGTAATGTCATCCTGATCCCTTAAAGCTGGTTTGTTGATACACATCATTTTGCAAAGCTGAGTATGTTACTGCCTGTGCTGAACAGTGAATCAGCGTGAATCCAAGTGAGTTGATGGGTTAATGCAGGCATTTTATTTAAGATCTGATTGAGGGTGGCAGTTTAACCAGAGGCACTATAGATGTATAGGCACACACTGTAGCTGAGCTCTGTGTGTATGAAACATCCTGACAGTTCCACTTCAGGTGTTCAGTAGCACCTCACCTGAGGGCTCCTGGTAACTTCACCAACGCCATAGTGAATACGGTGTAAATGGATTGATCTTGGGTAACACCAAAGGAACCACAGACAATAAATTTGGCTTATTTATGCTGTGCAGTTCAGCTTTTTGCCTTGCCATTCAAGTATAGCTGATGTTCAAGAATCATGTAAACAATGTTTTCAGGCACGTGGTGTGATTCTTGGGGTGTGCTGTGCAGGGCCAGGTGTTGGACTCCATGGTCGTGATGAGTCCTTTCCAACTCAGCACATTCTGTAGTTCTGTGATAGCTGTTACAAAATTCAGACTCTAAAGATAACCATACTGTAATTTTTTACCCCTTTCTTAAAAACTTCTTACCAGCTTATCTTCTCTGCAGAACTCAGCTGAGATGCTTAGTGCTCAAATCAGTTTCAAGCTGGGAAAGTGGAATTTAAATGTTTACCATATTGTTGCCCTTGTTGTATGCAGTGTCTGTCTGTATCTGCTGCAGCTTAGCTAATGCCTTGTGCTGAAATGCACCAGCATTTACTTTTGCAGTTGTATAAACACCACTTTCTGTGAAGATCTGTGGCAAGGATGTGTGAGGACCGCCAGAACTGATGTGTTTTAGTTTGTATCCTTGCTACCAAGTGTGTGACTTCTGGTCTGAGGAGCCAAATGTAGCTAGAATCGTCAGTTGACAAAGCCAGTCCAGGATAAAACCCCCACTTCTTGACAGTACAGTGATGATGGTGAAAACAAAATTAACATTTAAGCAGAGATTTGCTCATCCTTTTAAATGGAGCTGCTTTAATCTGTGGTCGTTTTACTGTGCTGCCCTGGAAATACTTGTAGAGTTCCAAGTGTGCTGCATCAGGCTGCAAGTGAGGAACTCTGGTTTAGGGTGATACCTGGTTGGTAATAAGGTGTGGTTTATTGATCTGTGCATTGCAAAGAAGTATTGTACTGGGGAGGCTATTAGCAAAAATTACTTTCAAAACTGATTTGGCTGATGGGGAAGTCTTCTTTATATCTTCAGTACTTTGGAAAAAGCTTTTTTCCTTTTTTTTCTAAAATAGTGTCCTTTTATTTATAAAGGTTTGTATAACAAAGGATTTATTTACCTTGATGTACCAATATCTGATGACAGCTGTATTGCAGGTAAGTAAATATTTCATGTTACTATACCTATGTTTCCTCAGTTTCCTTTCAATTGTCCTGTAATTCTGTGTCTTGGAAGCTGCTTGTCTGTGTACATCTGCGTGCTCAAACAAAGCATTTGAGCTATGAAACTTTTCCTTGACTAAATGTTTTCAACCCTATTAAAACATTGTATTTATTGTATATAGGATTTGTTTCAACTTGAATTCTTAGGTTATACTGAACACATATTTAGGGAAGATGAGATTCTTTTATGGAAGCCATGGCATGAATTAATAGGTACCCTCCTATAAGTTTGTAATGAAAAGGAAGAATAGCATAGAGAATGGCAGTTACCTTACCAAACATACGTGGGATTTTTGACTTCTTTCCAGACAGATGTAAGGTTTAATAGATACCAGTTCTGTTCTTCGTGGGTATTGTCACCTCAGTTAGTCACGGACTGTGTCTGGGAACTGTGTAGGAGCTTAAACTAGCACAGCATGTGGGCTGCCCTTTAAGCAGCTTGTTATGCTATGATGGATCTCAGGGGTTTCTGAATTCACTGTGGTCTGCAAACGCATAAATTGTTTGGAATCTGGTGATGCAGAAGCACCTGGCATTGCTGTGTAGAGATCATTTACATGAAAGTCCTCTAAATACGAGAGACTTACTGCTTAAATAATTGCTTTGGAAGTCTCAGTTCTGGAGTATGTGGGTGGTATGGGTTTTTTTGTGTCCTACTCCAACCACAATCGTGATTTAATCTCCACATTACAAAATCATTTTATGGGCTGGACACTGGAAATTATCTGTAGTTGATGAGCTGGAGACTGCAAGGCTATGATGCAAGGTACACATGCTGACAAGCATTACTTTCTTAAAGAGTGGGGGAATTTTACATACCTTATATGCTATCTTGAGGTTTTTTTCTTTGTGCCTGAGAAATCTTCAAAATTGCAGGTACCATGAAAACTAAAGTGTAAACTTGCTTTTCTGTTTTAGTACAGTTTCAGTTCAATAAAATATGTTACCAAAGTGTAATTTTGAAAGTAATTCTTATTTCAGTGCCACCACTTGAAGGTTTTGTGATGAACAGAGTGCAAGGTGATTACTTTGAAACACTCCTGTACAAGATATTTGTTTCAATAGATGAACATACTAATGTGGCAGAGGTAAGTAAAACTTAACCTGTGCCAGGGAGATAGGAATACTTGAAAATGGCCCAAAAAACTGCTAAAAACACTTAGAGATACTGATTGATAAAAAGTGATTTTGTTTAGCCGTATTACTAGGCTTAAGATCCGACCTGTAGCTTTTATAGTGCTTCAAGCTTGAAGGAGAACCGTCAGTTCAGTGAAACAATTTTATTAGTTGAAATTAATTTGTACAGAGGTGACTAAAGTAGGCTTTTATATATAGAGTTGGAACTGGAACAGAGTCTGTTTTGCTAATGTGAAATAAGAAAGTTCAAGTAATTTTTTTCTTTGGCAGTGAAAGCACACAGGGTGTTGGCTTAAAGTAGGAACGTAGCTTTTGCATAAGCATAGTTTGAGTATGAGAAATATGTTTTCATAAGGTCTTCTCAAAATCTGGTGAATAAATATCTGAAAATTACCCATTAAATATATCCAGGATTTGTTTTCCTCTTTGCGTGTCTTCTGACATACGTGACCAACCTAAAATGATACATGCATGGTTAGCCTAGAAATTACAAAGTGGAGGATAGCCTCATATTTCTTTGCATGCTTTCAAGTGGGACAATTATGAGGTTTTATGATCTTTTGTCATCACATTTGATGAAGACAAAATTGCTTCTACTGGTACGGGCTGGGTTTAGAACTAAGACCAACAAAAAGGTGCCAAAGCCCACAAATAGTGAATTACCTGCACCGTTCATACTGACTTGTCTTGTCTTTTTTTATTTTTTTTTGACTTGTATTGGTGACTTGTCTTTTCTTTTTTTTTTTTTTTTAAGCTGGCAAATGTGTTAGAGATTGACTTATCTTTAGTAAAGGTATGTGTGTACAATGCTTTTGTTTAACTGGATACAGAGAGTTCACTGTCTCACAGCCTTGGTTTCACACAGCAGTTCCTTACTCTCTGTGTGTTCCTGCAGAATGCTGTGTCCATGTATTGTCGGTTAGGCTTTGCTCATAAAAAAGGCCAAGTAATAAACCTGGATAATCTTCATCCATCGTGGAAGAATGTTCCTTCAGTAAACAGACTGAAGTAAGTGTCTTTACTCTTTCTTAGGCTTATTTTTCTCATTGAAGGGAAAACTTAGAACCAACATCTGATTGTAAAGCTATTGGTTGCTTTCTTTGACTTCTACAATAACAAATCTCACTTGAATTTCTAATGTGTATAATGACAAGAATGCTTGATCCTCATGTTAATCTGAGGATGAGGAATGGTAATTTAGCCTGTAAGTGCAGAGTACTCCATTTGGTGCTGTTACTTAGTGCTGGTTTTCTGACCTTTAGATACCTAGTTGCTCACTTTTCCAGCAGATGAACCTGCATTTGTTTTAAACTCCTGGGGCCAGAAATAACAGCTGTCAGTGTGCTGTTACAGAGACTGGCTCTTGGCACTGCTGGCTGTGAATATGTGCATAAAGTTTGCTTGTTTGCTGTCAGGAACTGTTGCAGTTCTGTCAGTGACATTCTCACATACATGTGCATCTGTATCACTCCCAGGAAAGTGCTGCTAATACCAGTCAACCAAGAGTTCTCCAAGTTGAAATGCCAAGTTGCATTAAGTAAGAATTGTCAGGTGCTTTTAGTTCAGTAGCTGCTAAGTCATTTAAAATTACTGCTATGCCTGTTTTCTTTAATGCTTTTTCAGACTGTGAGAACACTAAGTGGATTAGATTTTTTTTCATTGGATTCTTCAGTGATGGTGATTTGATTTTTCAGATCTTTTCCCAATCTGATATTTTCAAACCCCAGATAAGCCTTTCTACTGAAGCTAAAGCAGGACTCTGAGGGATATTAAGCTTGACTGATTTAGAGCTTGGACATATTAAAGGCATGTGTTAGGTATGCCTGTGCATGGACTACTAGCAGTGAAAGGCAGAGACACTTCTCTGGTGTTACAGTGACCAATAGATGTGGATTTTAATTCACGTTAATAGGAGTACTTTGGATCCTCAAAAGATGCTGCTTTCATGGGACAGTGGGGAAAACAGAAGTCCTATACAGGAAGCTGGGTCATCAGCCACAGATACAGATACCAACAGTCAAGATGATCCAGGTTAGCACTAACAGTAAATTTTAATACGTTAGGATCAATTATTTTTATATTTATAGAGTTTCATAGGCTGTAAAGAGGTCTAGAAACAAGTGAAACAGATTATATAGATCCTGTTGTCATATGGACTGTTCAGTGGGGGAGTTGGTGTCTACTTCTTGGTTCAAGAGTCTTTAGCTAAATAGCTTTTTTCTGAAGATGAGACTGCTGTGTTTTGTGGATATAGACTGACACAAAAATACCAATATCTGAATTAAGTTAATCAATAGTTTAGTAGTAATAAGGGAATTTTGTTTTACTTGGTATGGTGATAACTAACTTTTTTCCTTTTTTTTTCTTTGTTATTAGATTTGATTAAACTTGACAATACTATTTTTAAATAAAACAAATGTGATCATCTCCTTCCTTTTTGTTTTATGTTAGCTGAAACAGCCAGTGTGAGCAGCCTGAACCTGTCCAGTGGACACACGAAGCGCATTGCCTTCCTCTTTGATTCTACTCTCACTGCCTTTTTAATGATGGGAAATCTCTCACCAGTATGTCCAAATTGTTTGATGTATTATGCCAAGAATAAATATGTAGAGCTTTAAATTACTTTGACATCAATATAATACAGCTTTATTTAAAAAATAAATATTTTAAAAATCTTCTCTATTTAAGTAGTTTGCTTAATAAAACTTTTACTTGCCCATTCTGTTCTCAAAGAAGGCAGTTTTGTTTTGTTGTTCCAGAACTTGAAAAGTCATGCAGTCACTATGTTTGAAGTTGGGAAACTGTCAGATGAGAGTCTTGACAGCTTCTTGGTGGAGCTGGAAAAGGTAAGTTGTTACATGTCTGGCAAAATGCTTTTTCAGCACTTGGAAGTGTTAGAGGGGCCAACTCCACCTTCTAAAGATAATTCCAGCAGGACAACTGTAGAATTATGTAGGAGCAGTACTGTTAATTGCTGTATCATTTCATTCAGGATGACTGGACACTTCAGTCCTTTTACCTGAAGACTGAGTCACGGTTCTGATTTATAGATATTGTCTTTGTGTGCTTTTTGACCGTTCCACTAGCATGGCCAAGACTCACTTTTCGTTTAATAGTTGCTGTAGATCACCTTTGGATATAAGCTGCAGAGTTACTACTCGGTTACAAAGCTTTAGAATTCTAATTTGTTCATCTTTCCTTTGGTGTAATTGGTGCTTATATAGACAACCTGCCACTTGTATGCATTTATTTTGTTTCTTGTTTAGGTTCAAAGCACAGGGGAAGGGGAAGCACAGCGATACTTCGATCATGCCCTTACACTGAGAAACACCATTCTGTTTTTGAGGCACAATAAAGACCTGGGGGCACAAGCTGTACAGCCTGATCAGCCAAATAATGGTACTGGGAGCACTTTTGGAAATCCTTCTAAGTTGGTTTACTTATCTGCCATGGACTCAGCTTTCTGCCCTTGCTGCTCTTGTAGAAAGCAGTCAGTATCCTACTTGTTTAAAAATATTTTGAAATATTTTTCATCATCCTTTGAGCCTGTGTTACTGGGTTTGCTTGTTGAATGACAGGTTTGGTTGCCAAGGCTTGCACTTAAGATCCAGAGCAACAGTTTAAGCATAGTGAAGGCAAGACAAGCTGAACTTGAGAAAAAGATTGTTTCAAATCACATACTTCTGAAAGCCATGTAGAGGAGTCAGCTGTCAATTGTTCTGTCAAATAGCTTTGACAGCTGTTCTGTCAAGGAAACATTTTTCAAGCCATGAAGAGGAATGTATTTGTCTAATGGGGTAATTTTTAAATTTTTTTTTTAAACTTAGTCAACTTCCTCAGTATCTCTGTGTTTATTTCCTGAGTTCAGTTAGTTGGTGAGTAACTAGCTTAGTTTCAGACAATCCTGTATGCCTAGAATTGCTAAAATTTTGTACAGATTTATTAAAATTCACCCCAATTGTTTAGAATTTTATTGTGGAAAATACTGTATTCATAGCGTAGCGGGAATGGAAAGTCTGAATCAGAGTTTGTGTTTGTCTGTTCCATTTTAAGTGATAATTTAAGAATCTTGTATTTTGAACATAGGGTTCCCCTTGGACCTGTTACGATGTGAGAGTTTGCTTGGTTTGGATCCAGCTACCTGCAGCAGAGTTCTCAACAAAAATTACACTCTGCTGGTTTCCATGGCACCACTCACCAATGAAATTCGACCTATTAGCAGCTGTACACCCCAGGTGAAAAAATACTGAGGGATTTCCCCCTCCCTCCCTCCCTGCCATCCCTGGGGATGTATTACTCCCAACCTAGTAATACATCCTCCTAATAGATTTTTTGGATACATTTGTTAGATGTCCCTTTTAAAGTGACAAAATGATTAGCGTGTAGAATATCACTGTAATTAATCTAATAAAAAATGTCAAGTTGAAGTCAAATGTAAATGTTTAGTAAATGAAGTTTATTTGACTTATTAACAGTTTTTCTGTTCAAGGGAGAGTCAGTGACAGGTATTTTGTTCTTGAATTCATAGAAAATACATTACTGGCATCTTTCTGTGAGGAGTCTTGTGTCACTGGACTAAGTACGTAGAATATAGTCAGTAGAGAGCAATACTTTTGTAGTTGAGTGCTGAAAAATTTGATTTATATTTCTTTAAACCTGTTGCTTCTTAAATTAAATATGTATGTATGATGGTTGCAATATGAAGTTATTTCTAATTTATTGAATAATCTCTCTTCAGCATATTGGGCCTGCAATACCAGAAGTCAGTTCAGTTTGGTTCAAACTGTATATATACCATATAACTGGACAAGGACCACCTTCCCTGTTGCTCTCTAAAGGAACACGTCTTCGAAAACTTCCAGATGTTTTTCAGGTAGTCTTTGCATGGATTTATTCCCCCTTCTTTCTCCAAGTGTTTCAAAGATACGCTGTATCCTATTTAGGGATAACAGTTGAAGTCAGAGGTACAATTCATTGCAGATGATGTTCCTCTCCTAGAAGCAAGTTTTATGTAGCATCTTGGTTTGTTTTCGTTCAAGGTTCTACAAAAGGAATGCTAGTTATGTCTCTCCCTTCATCACAATGTGACTCCAGTATATTTAATGCCACCCCTGTCAAGTCTAGTGTAAAATGTGGTACTGCAGTCCTAAGAATTGAGGTCTGTTAGCCCATCCACAGAGAGTGTTACAAAGATGTAGAAGAGCTGTGTGAAAAGATGGAGACCTAGTATATTGTTCTTTTTTTCAGTATTGTGCAGGAAACGTCACTTCTACATATAATATTGCCTGGTTTAGAAGATGGCTAACATGATCACTTCCAGTTTGTCCAGATCTGTGCTGGAGACTTTGGAATTATTTGCTGTAATTCTCCCTGTACTTCAAATGACAGAACAATTTAATAAAGGTTGCATTAGGTTGGAAAAAAGGTCTTCCTAGCCCCATAGCCTGACTTACAGCAGTGTCTGGAAGCAGGAAGGAGCAGCACATTATGTAACATTTCCTCGTAAGAACTTTCCACTCTCCTGCATGTTCTGGTCTGGAACTCTCTGAACTGCAGGTGATTCTGTGTACATAGAGATTGTGACTTGAATTGTTGGCTGTCACTGATGAGTTAATTTCCTCAATTCCTTCCAGCCTTGAATCCACCTAACTTTTTAGCACCCATACAGTTCTTTGGCAAGGAGTCCCATGAAACAGCAGTGGTGGTCAACTTCTGCCTGAAAGATTTCAGATGCTACCTTTTCCCATTCTGTCTCTGAGATGCTAATAAAGCCAAATATACTACAAAGGAGCACTACTGAGTATTCTGTGTACTAGACAAATGCAGGTGGAAGTGGCCGTGGCAACTTCTAAACTTGCCTGAACCAAAAAATCTTTGCATCTATTGACTTTAATTTGAAATGCCATGGGCATTTAGCAGTATTTGGGTTTTGCTGCTCACAGTGGAATTTGCAGAATAGTGTTGTTCAAGCTTATGATTGCAGAGCGCCCTCTACAGTTTTCATCTCATTTTTTCCATCTTGTAGATCCTTGAGGAGCTAAATATATTAGAATAGTATGGAGACATTCAGAGAGGGAGTGCATTCTCTGGGGTACCTACATCAGCAGTCCTTTCTAGCACTAGGATTTCTGGATTTTATTCCTCAAACCTTTCATATCTCTCTTCCCTTTATGATTTCAAAAATTTTGTAGATACCTCTAATTCTAAGATTTACTGTAAGATCACATAGGATTAAGTGAATCAAGTCTTCTAGAGCAGAAGGTATTTTGTAAGGATATTGGTGACCTTGAATCAAACCCTAGTCTGTCATTAGTTTAAACCACCAGTGCATGTAGAGATTGTGCACTTTTATTAGTAAAAAAGCATTCAGTGTGGTAGCCTTGAAGACTTCAAAATACTGCATGAATCTCAGTGTGCTGGTAGGACAGATTTTCTTGAACTAAATGATCTCCCAGTCTGGACTTTCTTTTCCTTCATGGGAGTATGAGTGCTTCTCTCCCACTGCTGTTTTCTAATGTCATTTTCTTAGGGAACTCTCAAGATGTTTCTAGAAATCTTATGGAGATGCGGTGGAATTCAGTCTTGAAAAGTGAGAAATTAGGAATTTAATTAGTGTTTTTGTCGCCCTGTTTCCCCACCCTGCCCTTGATAGATGTTTTGGGGATTGATTTATCTTAGTTCTTTGCTGATAGTGTTAGTTTGTCCAGTTTACGTTTTGTTTTTAAATTTATGTGGGATTATATTAATCTCCTATTTGCTAGAAGGATGCTGCAATGGCCATATAGTTCTACAGAACTTGGTGACAGATATTTCCTGTCCAAAACAGCACCTTGAGGCTGGCAAACTTCTGTCTTTCCCAGGAATACGAACATGAGTGATCCTTGGTTCCAAGTACAACACTGTAGAGCTGTAGGGACCTATGGTAACTTCCTAGTTGTAACAATATGCCAGTGCCTAACTCTAGCATTTCTTTATGTGCTTAGATAATTCATTACTACTGTGAACACTCTTCATTTCTCTCTTCCAGGGTTACGATCGCTTACTAATAACGTCTTGGGGTCACGACCCAGGAGTAGTTCCTACTTCAAATGTGCTGACAATGTTGAATGATGCTTTAACACATTCTGCTGTTCTAATTCAGGTACAGAGTGCTCTGTATAAATAATGAAAACCTGCATAATTTTTTGAGTTAAGCTGTTATGTGGTAGAGGATATTAATGATGTAGAAGAGCTACACTTCTGCCAAGAGCTGAAAAATACGTTCAACTTTTGTAGGCAGTGCTGCTGTGATTCAGACATGGTTAAGACTTCAGTTCAGGGTTTTGAACTGAATGCACATTGTGTATATGTTATTGTACTATGGGAAAGCATAACAAGTTTTGGTAGCTTAAGTAGGAGAGATAGTAAACTGGGATAAAAATGAAGGGCCCGAAAGCTTTTTAGACAGGAGTGGCACAAGATAACAGGTATGAACTGTTATTCAAGAAATGCACCTTCTCAGACTGCTTGGTATTTAGCTCTTACAGTCATGTATGAACAAAACATGCTGTTCATGACAAACAGAATAGATTGGGTTTTTCTGTTTGAAAGAACTGAAATGGCTTCCTCATCAGTTTCTTTGGTTAAGCTGAACTCTCAGAATGAATCATTTAAATAAACAGATGTTTAATATTGTAACAGACATAAAGTTGCACGTTCTCAAAGGCCAACTTGTAAGCAGCCTGTGACTGCTGAAAAATGTTCTGTATGCAGGGGTGGAAATTCCCTTTTGCTCCAGAAGTGCTCAGCCTTTAGAAAATACTTTTATAGCCAGTAGTTGGAGAGAAAAATTGCTTCTCTTCAGTGAAACTTAACCTCACTGTGTCTACCACATGCATTTTAAGGGGAAAGGTGGGGTACTTCAGTTATTTCCTCTAAGCAAGACCTTTAATGCACAAATACCTCCACTTGTTTGTTTCATCAACTTGGCTGGTACTCCTTAAAAGGGAGCACAAATAGGGCTGAGCTAAGTTGATGAGTATTTTTTCTGTTCCTAATTTAATTTCTTGATGTTCAGGGGCATGGCATGCATGGAATGGGAGAAACAATGCACATACCTTTCCCTTTTGATGAAGCTGAGCAGCAGGGAGGTAACTGATCATCTTCAATGTAATTTCTACATGACATTACACATCTGTTGCACATCACCTTGTGCAATAAGGTTGTAATAATCCTTTTAAAACAAATATTGTTGATCTTATGAGTCATATGAGAAAATGGAAAGCTTTAAATGGTTGACAAGTCTGTTCTGAGCTTAGAGGTTTCACCTTCCCCTTTCTATCTTCTCTGATCTAATTAGAATGTGTTTTCTGGCCTCTCTTCTCTCCTAACACAGATATAAAGAAGTAACTTCCAAAAATACCTCCAAATCTTTCTTTGTGCATACTTGCTTATTAACTAGCATATTTATTAACTGCATAAATAATTCTTCCATATATTATATTGAGCATTTCTTAACTGTAAGACAGGTGAGACCAAAACTGAACAAACTTATCTTATTATTAGCACCAGGAACCTACTATGGAGGTTTTTCCCCCAGGAAAAGCTTTGGTAGCAAAATCTGTTCTTTCAAAGTCTGCCTAGCTCAACTGATTTTGAAAGGCAGGAATTAACATGGTCTCAATACTCCTTGATGAGTAGGACAGAAGCTTTGCATAGTTGAGGCCATAACTTCTCCAAGTGAGAGCTGTAATAAAAGTATGAATTTCCAGATAGGAAATCTAAAATTGTTTAAGCTACCACTTAGAAAAGTCTGGGTCAAGTAGAAGTAAAAATAACTTCCTAATTTAGTTTTTACTAGGTTCAAAATTTTTTACTTTTATATTTGCTCTCTCTGACATGTCTGGTTTTTCATCTACTATCAAGTTGGAAGAAACCCTGAAGTTAGAATCTCTCAAGTTCTGACATGAACAACTCAGTGTTGAAATTTCTTGTTAGACTCTAATGCTGTATTCCAATTCTTCAGAATTTCACATATGTGAAGCATGTATCTTGCATTGAATTTGCCATAAAAGACTCTGGCCCTGAAAGAGCTGGACACCTGAACCTTGCCATTCCTACTGTCTGAATGTCTCTGTGTAGGAGAGAGAGATTGTCTTCTGTTTGTATTTTTCTTTTTTCTTGGCTCTATTACTGTACTATAAAATACCACTTAATGCTTGGCGTTATCCCATATCTAACAATGTGATTGCTAAGGTGGAGCATTACAAGCAGGAAAAATACAAATAAAAAACTTATCCTGCCCTAGAGATGGGTATGGTTATGGGGGAGACCTCTTGTAAAGTAAGTTGGAATATGTTTTATTTCCTACTTAGACTTCTCTCGTGTGAACATGGGCATTCATACGGCTTTAAAAATACTGAGGAACAAAGTGGACTTGCAGCATTTTTGTGGCTATGTCACAATGTTGAATCCTTCAAGCCAACGTGCTAACAGAAAGCTGAGTGATGCTTCTGATGGAAGAGGTTGGTTACCAATAATTGGTTTTTTTGTCTGTGTCCCCTTAATTTCACATAGAATGACTTGAGCAAAGGTGAGCAAAAGATCAAATTCTTTGATTTGTAACTCTACAAAATACTGTCCAACACAGATAGGTACCCATTTTGTGTGTAAATCTATTGGCAGGAGGCTTGTTTCCTAACTCTTCTTTGAGACTAGTTCAGAAATACCAAATACAGATTGATAAATGACTAAACTAGAACAGTCAGTGAAGGGAAAAAATAGTCTTTTAAATATTAAAAATAAATTGTGTAATTTTTGTATGCCAGAACTTAATCTTTCATAAGTGTTGAGGATCCCTAAATAACTCTTTAGTCCCAAAATGAGTCAGGCATGTTGTTTCTCCCTATCCCCTCTTCCAGTTTTATAGTCCTTGGGCAGAGGTAACTAAACATATATTCATGTGCATGTTTATGTAAGAATTACTTTGCCTTTAGGAGAGACTGAACTAACATCGGGATCTGATGTAAATGGGAGCACAGAATCATTTGAGATGGTAATAGAAGAACCCTCAATGGATTCTGCAGTCAAGCAAAGCCTTGAAGGTAAGAACATGACAAATGGCTTGTACTAAACATTACCTTGTTTTTCAGGGTCTGAATTAATTGTTTGATTATTCTCTTGGAGAAGTCCAATACTAAATTCCTCTTCAGATTCCCTTAAATATTCGAGCAGTTCAGTAAATGAGCTGTCTTTAATAAGCATGAACTGTGTAGTGGATCCAGAGCTAAGATTGTTGGCCCCAGAATGAGCTTTTTTGCTTTCTTTTTCTTCCAATTTGGTTATTTCTTGCTTTTTCTTCCTGTAGTACCCACAACTGAACTGGAATGGGTTCCCCTGGAATTATGCTTTGGCATTCCACTTTTCAGCTCTGAGTTGAATCAGAAGGTCTGCAGAAAAATTGCCACTCATGGATTGTGTAGAAAAGAAAGGTGAGCTGTAATTTATTGGCTGCAGGTGTAACAGATGGTGTGTCTGGAGCTTCTGCAAAAAGAGATGTCTACAACTCAATGACTATAAAGCAGAACTGAGCTGTGTTTATATATAAAGTAGCTAATTCTAATGTGTAAGGGAGTTGTTTTAGGCTCACAGATATGTACAGCTAGTCCTTAGTTGTGGTAAGATTAAGATTAGGCTTTTTTTATAGTTTCTGTAAGGCAAAAATTAATTCTTTGTTGTAAACTGCATATGAGGAGATCAGGAAAAAAGTAAATTTGGGTGTCTTCCTACTCATTTTCCCTTCCTAGCCTAGCACAGGCTTTTTTTCCTCCTCTTAACTGTTCTGGAGTGGGGGAAGAAAGCTCACTGGTAATGCTTTGATGTAAAATGCATTCTCTCTTATGGAAGTTTTCTTTGCTATTGGTATCACACTTGATAAGTTTAGTCATGGCTTATGATCCAGCTGTCTAATGCTTTTTACTGCAGCTTTTCTTTATGAAAGGTTGTTCTTTCAACAATGGGATTTTGGGATTTGTTTCTTTTGTTTCATGGAGGAGTTGGTGGCGGTTTTTTGTGGATTATTTTTGGTGGCTTTTTTTTTTCCTAAGGCATGATTCTGGAAATCAAAAGTAAGGCTGCTTGAAAATAAGGCTTAAGGGTCCTGTTATAGTAGTTGACCTGCTTTTAACGGAGTGTCACTAATACACTTCTTAAAAGTCATGTTACCAGACTGTCCTAGATAAGAATGAGTTTCATTTATTAGTATCTTATGTCACATAATATTTTTCAATTGGAATAGTTTCATTTTTTTCAGTGTAAATGGTGTGGAAGATAGCTTTTACCTGACCAGACTCAAGAGCAGATGACTTGAGCACCTCTTCAGTGATGACAGTATTATTAAGCCTTATGTGTGAAAGCTTTTAACTTTGTCACATGATATTAGATACTACTGGAGTTATTTGTGAGCAAGTTACTACAGGGGGGTACTTTATTAGTAAAAAATTGTGTACCTTGACCATATCTTATTTTCTTTTGTTTTTTATAGCCTTCAAAAACTCCTACATTCCAGTAGAAAGCTGTCTCTTCAGGTCCTTAATTTTGTTCATTCATTCCAGGTAAGGAGCAATAATCCAGATGTTAGTTGTTCTGTGTGGTCTGTCATCCCTTTCTGCCCTCTTACTTGCCTTTCTTGGATGTATGGAAACATGCATGGTTTGTTCTGTCTTTTCTTTAAATGATATTAAGCACTCAAGTGCTACTTGAAGGACAAAGCAAATACTTCCCTATCCCGTCTCTAGTCTCCTCAAAATACTTGTCTCAACTCTATGGTTGCTTCTGGTGTGTAATTATTTTCATTGTTTTTTAGGGCACTTGCTCAGCAAAGTTGTCCTCCACTCCTCCTGTCGTAACCAGCCTACTCTGCTGGTTATGTGGTGGCTGCTTGGATGTTTTGGAGAAATTTACTGCAAACCAGGGAGATGCTAATTTTATCTGCTTCCCAAGTCAATGTTTCCTTAGGAAAAACAACTACCCTAGATTTCATGCCAGTTACTTTTTTACTTGTCCTAAGATCCTCTAGACCTTAGTGTTCAATGAGTATAAATATGTAAAACTACATACTCTGGGAGGACTTTTTAAGAGTGTAGGTAGGAAACAGATCTTGTGTAGTAAGCAGAGAGGAATGCCAGGTCTGCAGCCTGTTCTAATTCTGCATGGAAGCAAGGCATGCCCATGTGTAACATGGAATCTGCTTAGCTGCTCTGTCTTATGACACTGTTCTCTAAAACTCTATGTTTTCAGTAAGATAATGAATTTGCAGGTTACTTACCCAGGTAGTGTTACGGATAGTGTGATCCTGAAACTATCTACTGATGAGAATGTTGGGGATTCCCAGGAGGTTTGGAGCCCTGAAACCAACTGTCAGTCTCAAGTGACTTCTGTCCTAATGTGTTAAATGTTGTCTCTGACATACACTTTTCTAGATGATGACGATAGAAAGGAAAAAAAATTGTGCTGATGTGAGTTTTAAGATGAGGAAACCAAACTTCTGGGAAATAATACCCTTCAACATAGGGTCAAGTAATTGCCTCCAAATGCATGTATCCATCTTAGCATGGTACAGGATAAGTAGCAGTCTGATAGGTGTCCTGAAGATTTTAGAGATTTCCATTCGTTTTTTCTAGGTCTTCAGTTTTAAGTCTCAGGCTTCGCTGAAGGTTTCTTGGAAGCCAAATTATGCATGCACAGGTGCAGCTGAAGCATCTGTATGCTTATTTAATTCTGTTTATTCTGTTTTTACTTCCATAATAGTTTGGTATTTATTGGATTATAGTAACACTTCAGAAACTCAAAGTGTATTTGCAGATTAGATTAACCTGGCATATTCTTTGTTTTTAAGACACACTTTTCTTCCTTTTGCTTTTAGGAAGGTATTTCAACACTGGATCAGCTCCATGATGCTGGTTCTTCAAGTTCACTTCTGCAGCCCATTTCTGCAGATATGGGTGTTCCTCTTCCTGCCAAGAATCTCATGTTCAAGGAAGGTGTATTATCTGAATGGAACGGATGGGCCCCTTCCTCAGTTTTTTTCAACCACACCTAAGGAACAGGTCAAATAGAGGTTCTTGTGCATTGATCACTAAATGCCTTTCTTCTATTATGGTTAATTCCTAGTGCCAACCACTAAGAAGCGTCCTGCTGCTGCAGCATAGGCCGTGTAAAAGTAGTGTTACAAAAATGTCTCGTGTTGCAGTATTGGGGAAGTACTTAAACTGTCTAGAACTTGTTACTCATTACTGCATATCTTGCTGCAACAGAGAGCTTTTTAGCTGTCAGCACTATTTTTATCTTGAGACAATCTTTCTTTTATAACTGAACATGCCCTTTCTAGGCTTTCTGATGATTGTTAAATTTCTATGCTGTCACCACAAAATTGCAATAGTAGTTTTCTATGTTCGTTACTCAGACATAAATTCTGTTTAGTTTTGTACTGTATTACTGAAAATCTTTCTGTATAAAGGTAAGAGATTTGGCTCTTCCTCTGAAAGCTCAGTGATACCAACTGATTAAATAAAAGTATCATGATGATATGGGGCATTAAGGATTGTTGAATTCTGTAGTTCAGCTTAACGGTGGGGCCTTGACAAATCAGTACAATGGAAGGAGGAGGCTGACTTACTGCAGACTCAGTGTCCTGCTGATTACCTAAGGCCACTTTGAAGATAAGTGGTGCACTTCCATCTCTGTCAGTATTTGGTGGAGGTATGGAATTGTGGAAGATCTGAGGTGCAAATCTGTTTGCAGAATTCTTAATGATAGTGGATTCATCCTCTCGGTATGAAACCAGGAGTGTCTGAGATTTGATCTCACTGGGAATCTTTTGCTGTAATTTGAAGCTGGTGATGATTCCTGTGGTCAAACTCTTGTTGTCATAAATTGAGTTTAAGGTAGATAACTAGTTCTGTCCTGTTGATTAATGCTTGAAAGAACAGAGCTCCTGATTTTTCACATCAGTCATTGGCAAAGGAAGATAACAGCAGAGGATGTGAAGACAGAGACTTCAGTGAATCTGTGTTCCTTGAGCTATTAGCTGGTGATCATGACAAAAATTAACAGTAAGATGTTTCATCTAAAATCGTGTTCTGGCTCTATTTGTAGGGGATGACTTTATGTAGCATGGTTTTACTTTGTTTATATTAGGTATTAACAACTTCTTGCCAGCTTAAAAAAGTCTGTCCCGTTTAGCACACGAGGAGAACGAGCGATGTAGTGTGTTAAGACTTCTCTGCTAGCTTCCTTCTTTACTAGAACTGCCTTGTTTTAAATAGTCATAACTAAAAAGGAGGTTTAATCATCCTGTCATTACTATCCTGCAACACATAATGCGTCAAGAATCTGTGGCACAGATGGTGCTGAACAGCAGCAAGGAGAAAAATGGTAACATTTGAGTTTGTATGCTGTTCTGCATGAAAAAAATGTCAAAAGCTTGAAGAGGACAAATGTACCATGATAGGATAATGCAGTGACTTAATTTACAACTGTGAAGATCCCATTCTTTTTCATTGGCTTTATGTACATTCCTGAAGTGTAAGTGTAGGACTTGTGCTCTAAGAAACTGGAAGTCTGTAGTACTTCAGTTTGCTCAGTGCTGCTTCCTTACATCTGTTTCATTCTGGAATTTTACCAGCAATAGCTGAATTTAGCATTCTTCATATATCACAGTTACATTACCCATATAAAGTTGATGATTTACACTACTGTGACTTGTTGTACTGGACATGCATACTCTCCATAGAAGTTTTTAAGTTGCCTTATTTCCTTCAAAGTAAATTAAAGAGGAATTGGATGTCAATCTGCTAGAAATGGCTGAGGAAACCTTTACTGTGAGAAGTGTTACATGGAGATTAAGCCAATACCTGGCACTGTAGAGGAATTAAGCAGTAGGTGATGGCTTACACTTTCAGGGCTATAGATGTTACTTTAAGTGCTACTGTGAGCTGCAGTAGGTGAGTTAGTTTGCTGTATTGTGTTGAATTTTGCCATGCACTATCCATACTAGTATGTAAAGTGATGATAGTGCAAGTTGTATGAAAGTTTGAAAATAGATGAAAACTTAACTGTTCTCACTGCATATTCTTCAGTGTTGCTAAGTGAAGGATATCCTTTGTTATTAGGTTGTCTGAAGTAAAGTTTCTAAATAAAAGTAGCCTGCTCCTCAGAGTTGGTTAATACCCATAAATCCTACAGTTAATGGTGAGAATTCCAGATGTGTTACAGTTTTTTAGAACTCAAGCCACTCTAATTTAGGGGCTTCAACACTAGTTTAGGAGCTTAAATAGTCAAATCTGCATATCTGAAGTTTACTGAATAAATTGCAACCAAAGAAGTCTATTGAAATTCCTGAAACTCTACTACAGCACCAGTGCTTGGGATGATCAAGAGGCTTCAAACTATGTGACTTTTGTTTTAAATATGGTGTAAAAACCCAACAGGTCTCAAAGATATTCATACCAAAAGAATCTATTTTATATTGTATTGCAAATAAAGACAAATTAAATCAATATCTTTTCTTCAGGTAGTTTTATTGACTGTGGGGAAATCACATGCATTACACATTGTAAAGCTGTTTTAAGTTTCTGTTTCAGCAGGATTTTTAACTTCCAGAAGACAGCTTGGCTTTGTGCTCTGGCACAACCCAAGTAGTATTGAAGCTAGTGGATATACCTGAAGATGTTCAGGAGCCAGCTAAGAAGTGTGTTACATTCGTTTTCAGTTTTTTTTGATCATGACTTATTGCACTTTTTTCTTTTTCTTCATTGTTCTCAAATTTTCCCTTACTTTCTTGTTCAGTGTTTCAAATGGTTTGTATTTTGGAAGTTTTATGTACAACTGTACAACTGTAACTGAATACAGTTGTGCTCTTCTAGTGTGACATTGTTAATATTATACATTGAATTGTACAAAGTCTGTGTTCAGTTAAGTTATTGACACATGTAACAAATGTTTACAAATAAACTGTGGTGTAGGTCAAACCATGTGCAGCATCCTTCTCATGCAGTAGTTTTATTCTCGGGCACTAAAATGTCCCTCTGTCACTGTAGTGCTCAAGCCCACCAAGTGTCATTGAAGTGTCTTTTCCCAGTACAGCTGCAGTTCTGCAGAGATGCAGTTTCATCACTGGAAACCCTCTGTTCTAGTGTAGACTTTCCCATCCCCTGTACTTAACCTCTGAGGAGAAGGGAAAGGACCAGAGCATCGTGTGTGCTGCATCTCTTCCAGCCACAATCTAAACCTGTTGTTTTGGATGCTGGGTATTTGAAGGCACTTGTGCATGTGATGTCTTACCTGTTCTTTTTGGCTAAAGACATTTTTGACTAGGAACTCGAGAGAAATTAGACCAAATTTGTTTATGTAAGGTAATGCAGGCTGAGGATTCATTTTAGCAGTATAACTGCAATGAATCTGATGTCAATATGAAAAAGAAATACAGACCTAGATGGTGAAAGAAACCAAATAACCTCCTCCTTGTGTTTAAACCTTCCTTTATTCTAGCCTGGATTTTCTCGAGAATGTGTTATATAACTACCTTTTTCTCTGTTTTTCCTCTTCAACGTTTGTTCCACTTGAAAACTCCCAATGTGTGTCCCTAACTTTGTCTTCGTGATAGAGCTCAAGGCTCCTGTTGGACCACAGAGAAATGTGTCTGGTTTTATTGTTCAGCATTGAAGCTAATGTTAATCCTCCCCCCAATCCCCTGGAACAAAGCCAAGCTTCTTAATGCTTCTTGGAAATGGCTTTGGGTTACTTTGATAATCAAGATTGCTTTATTAGCTCCTTGGTATGAAAGATGCCTTTTGGAAATGGGCCTCCTGGTGAGGGCAGGTTGGGGCTGGGCAGGGTGTAGGAATTGAGCCAGGCCTGGAAACACAAAGTCCTTGTGGAGCTGCAGTGAGGTGCTGATTTCGGGTTCTGTCTGGTTCACACAGAGCTGAGGGATGTGGCACAGTGGCCTCAGGTTGTGCCAACCTGACTCCCTGCCCTTTGGGGCTGCACAGGACTCCTCCTGTCACATTCCTTTGTCCTTGACTCTGCAGGGAAGTGAATTGAAAGTATCACACTGAATAGGGGGTGATGGAGGCATTAGTTTATGATAGCTTTAATACATTAAATTATTACATTCAGCTGGGGAAAAATAGAAATGAGAAGGAACTAATGAGAAGAGGGGAAAAATAATAGTTTAGAAAAAGTGTTGGGGGAAAGGGGGAAGCATCTTTCTGACTTGTTATATCTTAGTGCTCGCTCTTAAGCAGAATAAAGAAATAGAAACACATCTCTTAATTACCAGTGCTCAGGGACCATTCCTTACCCACCCTTGCAAAAAAAAAAAAGGGAAAGAATCTAGACACAGAAATGAGAAGTGCCAAGGTTGTGATCAGACTGGGAAGTAGGGAGTAGAAATGGAATTGGAAAGTGCTCTGATAGCTTGTTTTCTGAGCTTTCTGAGCTTCAAACAATCAGCATGAATTGGCCTGGATTCTATGTTCACAAAATGTATCTTAAAAAAAGTTGGAAAAGTGTATGAAGTATTACTCCAGTCATTTGTGAATTAATTCTGATGGAGTAGCTGTTGTACTCTGAAGCCATCTGCTTGTTTAACTGATGTAGTAGGACTTAACCAGATATGGATTTCTAGACACACAAATGTCCTGTAGGTGTCAGCACTTCTCTTGCTATTTTCCTGACTTCCAGCAACAGGAGCAGCAGGAAAAAACAGTGGATTTTTTTTTGTTGGTTGTTTTTTTTACATTAGAAGTATTCAAGTGGATGTTCTTTGCTAGGGAATACTATTAAAGCCAAGTTTTATATAATTAACAGGCAGAGCTCTCCTCACTGAATAAAGAGGCTTTAGAAAATTGACTTGGTTAAAATACTACTTACAGAATATCATATAGCTGTTTATTAAACTGTCTAAATAATAGGACTAAGCCTTTGGCAAATATTGAAACAAATGACATTCACCAGTTGTAATGTGCTCTGCCATATGTGACAGCATCTCTTAGATTAAGCATTAGCTCCAGGTTGGCCGAGTTCTGACTTTTGAAGCAATCGTGAACCTCAGGATGAGGCATAGAACTTATGTGCAACTGGTTCACATTCATGTTTGTTCATCTGCTGTAAATCCAACGAGGGCAGGCTTACTCCAACCCAGCCTTCTGGAGCACTGGAGTCCAGCTCTGGAAGGGTGATTCAGCAATGAGTAAATGTGTGTAAGCAACACAGAGAACTTGGGTCTGAGACACCTTGGAAGCCTGAGGAGAAACATAGTTTAGCCCAGTGCTGTTTACAGAAGATTTATTTTATAATTGTGATTGGGAGGATGGAAGAGTTAATTTTAAACCATCTTTTTACTGCATAGGAAGAAAATAGGCATGGAGCAGCCTCTTTCTTGTACTTGGTACTCTCTCAGCAGCCTGGCAGGTTTGATGGTATTAGCCTTTGATTCAGAAAGAGATTTGGGATTTGTATTTAGAAGACTGCTGAAGCTCAGTTTTGTAGCAGTCCATGCTTTTCTTGCTCTACATTGATCCTGGTTAGCATTTTGTCTAGGCTGTCTCTGTGTTTCTGACCTCACGAATTACTGAAGAGCTCTTTTCCTTGACACTTGTTTGGAAGGCAGTCCAAGAAAGTATTATTAGCTGAGTTTCCATACGGCAGTTGCTGAAGTATTTGTTTCTTTGGCTAAGGAGTGTAATTTTGTTGGCTCATATTCATCATTAGACCAACACTTCTTGCCCTCTTCCTAGAGAGCTGATGTTACAGCTATGCAGAATATGTTCTGAGGGGACTGAATGGATGTCAGTGACAAAACTGAAGGTTTATCCACAGTAGCACATTTGATAATAATTCAGAAGGGGGAAGGAGATAATGCATTTTAATCTCTAATCTTCAGCACAGATGCATCTGAGATCCATTATTGAACAGATGGCAGGGTCTGTAATTCAAGTGTTCTGTGCACTTGTCTTCAGGATGCCTGTACAGGAGGTGAAGGCGCCATGAGGTGTGAATGAAGCAAGATAAAATAGAGTCAGTTCCTCTGGACAAGGTGGTCTGGAGATTTATCTTTTCACTTGATCTTATGCATTGAAATAATTGATTTATCCATGTCAAGTCTGCAGATTGAGTTGGTGAAGCCAACAGCTCCTGAGGAGGTCACTAAACTTGTTTTCAGTGAGGTGAGTTAGACAAAGGCAACCAGCCCCGTGCAAAGCCGGCAGCAGTGAAGAGCTTGGTCTTGGCTGCAGAATAGACCCAGCAGGCTGCATAAATACATGAAGTGCCCAAGCCAACTTTTACAAGCAGTCCTGCACAGAAAATGCTGATTTGTCGAAAGGGAGCTACATGGGCCTGAGATGCCTGGATGTGTGCCAGTGGATCCTTTTCCCTGCAGAAGAGACATGTCTGCAGGGCACTCAGTCCCTGCTCTGAATCAGGTGTGCCATTACTCTGAAGTAGTATGATCTTTTTTACTGTAACTATTATATTTTATACAAATAGCTGCATATTATGGAATGAAACTCTGAAGCCATCAACTAGGAAAAAAAAAATCAGCATGCCATGCAGGAGAATTGTTTATAGTCCTGGCTCTGAGTTGGGCAGAACAGCTGCTTTGTTTATGAAGGGGAAAATCTAGCTACTGCTTCCTTAGGATGCAGAACAAACTTAATTTTTCATAAACTGATTTTTAACTCCCAGCCAGTGGGACCAGTGTGCTGCTGGTACTAGAAGAGCACCAATTGCTGCCTGACAGGGCTTTGAAAAGTTGCAAACAGCAGGCAGGATTTCTCCAGTCCTACAGAGAGCAGCCTTGCATTTAAAAAATAAGACTACTGCAGAGAAGTGCTGTTATGTCTGATTCTCCTGGGGTAAGAGTCAAAAGCAGCTACCCAGGAGCTCTTAATTTTTAGAAAAATACTTTTGTTTTTCTAAACACACCCTCTCCCTTCCTATCCCTATTCATGACTAAATCTTCATATGCAGAGAGTGGATGAGCTTGGTGTGGAAGTTTAAATTTCTGACTGCAGCTCCTGGCTTGGCTTTTCCTTTGTCTTGCTTTTCCTTCATCTTTGCAAGTGCCCCAGGGCTGCTGTGGCCCCTGCTGTGTGCTGGTGTGATCCCTCACTCCCCACCGAGGACCCTGGCAGGTGCTGGTGTGCTGTGCCTGGCAGCCAGAGCTGTATCCCCACCTGGCCCAGTGCCTTTTCTCAGGAATGATGAGTCTCTACTGTTCAGAGCCCAGCTGCCAACAACTGTGTGTGCTTGCAGTCGGTGTTTGTACACTCCTGGCGTGAACACCATCGCTCCCTTTGTGCTTAAAAGGGACCCCTGGACCATGTCAGCAGTGTCCAACCCCTTTGAATCATCCCACATTAGCAAAACAAGGCTGGGTTCCCTGCTGCCCTTGCAGTGGGGTGGGGCTTTGCTGGCTTGTTTCAAACCCAGTGCCACGGCCTGATGGATTATTTTATGTAATTTGTAGACAGGTGTCCCCTGGTTATGCTTTGCTTTTTTGTGGGCTAGCAGTCAGGTAATGTTTTGTGGGAGGAGGGAGGGAGTGAGATGGGAAGAAATTATTCTTAGTGCAAGGATCTTATTAGGAAAAAAACCCCAAGAATTTTTAATGCTCCTAATAGATTTCCATTTGCTTGAGCAGAGAACAGCTTAGGTGGAGTTCTTAAAATATTTAGATGATAAGCATAGTTTGATTAAACGCTATGTGGTCTGCTGCTGAAGTGTTGCCACGATGGAAAAAACCTCCCCTTCTGAGATCAATTAGTCTGTGCTGAGATCAATTAGCAGCACTGGTGAGATGATTCAATGAAAGGAGCCTTACACTGGGGTACCTGTGGGCTCTTAGCAGGGTTGCAGAAAAGGAAGAGTAGAAATAGATGGTACCACGCAACTCAGGAGACTCGCAGGAATTTTATTGCTGTTGCTGCTGCATTCTGTGCCAGGACTGGTGGGCCAGCACTGCTATTGCAGATCTTTCCACTCCATTTCCTCTGGCCCTGCTGTCACACCCATGACTTGCTCTGTGTTGGCATTCCAGCACATAACAGCTCTTTGGGAAGGGTTTTGCCCCACAACAGAGCTGTGCTGTGTCTGTCAGCTGAGGCTCCTGCCTGTGCCTCACTGCTCCCCTCCCCTTCCCCCTCGCAGGGCCTTTACCCTGCTCAACAAGAAGAGAAGGAGATCAACTGTGTCTGAAACTGCTCCTGAGCATCTTGGGGTCCTGTCATCTCAGATGGCCTCAGAAAGGTCTGTGCAGGGGCCCATGGTTGGAAAGGACAGCTGGGCCACTGGCAGCTGTGGCCACTGGTGTGTTCAATAAGCAGCAGAGAGGACTCTGAAAGAGCTGTAGTGTCTCTGTAAGAAGAAATGCTGTGTCCTGAAGGTGTGCATTGAGAACAGAGGCTTTCAGAGCTGCAGAGCTTGTGTAGCCATTACATTTGAAAAGATTGCTCTGTGCGCAACAAAAATTAAAAGATTGATGTTGCCAGAAACTTGCAAAGTGTGTGTGTGGGGAAGTTATATACATGGAAAAAGTGCAGAAAGCTTATTTTGAATTCTGTGGACTCTTTTTAATTGTTGTATTTACATCTCTGAAATAAATCTTTCCAATCATAATCACTTCAAAGTTTTAATTTTTCTGGAGCAGGGAACTGAATGGCATCTCAGGAAGAGGGTAATTATTCTTGAAAGAGGAGACGTCATTCTGAAACAGGGTTATTTTTAATCTGGGATTAGGTGTCCCCAATGGGGAGTTACACTGCCATACCTGAGCTGCTGGTCACTCTGCTGGAGCATTGCTTGCCCCTTCCTCTGTCCTCACATCATCTTACAGGTTTCAAATGCTTAAATTTTGCTTTGGCATAAATTATGGCCCCCGAGGTTTAAAAATGGAGCTAAATTAATAGCAAGCTTCAAACTGCCCATCCAACTTTACACGCACATGAAGGGAAAAATGACAGAAAAAGTTCAAGTGTTTCAAAGAAGTCATCAGATGAGCTTACCTGTCAAGGGTGTTTTTAATCTCATATATGTCTGGTAAGGACTGTAGCTATCCTCCAGGGTCAGACTTGGCTTGGAAAAAGAAGAAAAAAGATTTTGTAGAACTCAGCTCCTACCTCCAAACTAGTTTGGACTTTTGCAGATAGATGTATTGAATTGTACTGACATATGGGATACAACCAGCCCTTCCTGTCTCCCATCCTGTGTTCCTCAGTACCTTTCTGCCCCGGGGAGCTCTGCAGAGGTTGGACACCCTGGAGTTTGCTCACGGTGCAAAGCTGCTCCATGGAGACCCAGCTCTGTGCAGAGACTGGCCCAGCTCAGCTGATTGCACCCTGATTTAAGGGATCATTAAGAATGAGGCTTTAGCTTCTGGGCTCACCTGGTTGTGAGTCAAAGCAATGGAGAGGCTGAAACGGAAACCCTCTGGGGTTTGGAGGCAATGGCTTCATGGATAGCATGGCCACAGGTGACTTCTGGGGTTGAGATGTGCATGAGCTGAGATGTAGCATGTTTGTGTTCCTGTTCCTTTGTTTTTTACAGTCTTTTCTCTTGAAAATGTTTAAAGGAGGAGGGACCAAATTGTGTATGACACTGAAGTAATACTGGATATCTCTTCCCACTTGGGAATATTTCCTGGAGGGTTTTAGCTTTTTATAGCAGCTCCAGTGAGCCAGTTTGATGTCTTCACTTCTCTGACACCTGATATGTGCATACAGCAGGGAGATGGAAAGGTTTCCTCTTGGGTTTCATCGAACTCTGAGCAGAATTTGTGTAGCCTCATTCTAAGCATGGTTTATATATATATATATATATATATTTAAAATGTCCAATGGGAGGATCTATATCTATCATCTCCTGTATATTGCCCTGTAACCAGCTACCTAATGGTCCCTTGGCTTCAAAAGTCAGTCCCAGGAAAGTGCTTTCTTGAATTATCTGGACTATAAAGCAATTACAGCCTTAGCACATTTTACATTGACAAAATGGTCAAAATTTGCATTTGGGGAAAGTTGTGCAATTTCTACCTGCCTGATGTGAATGATTGGTACTGGTGTTTTATACTGGGGCTGAATTGGATTCCTTGGCTGACTTATTGCTCTGCAGAAAAATGAAAATGTTGTCCCCAAAGTGGATTTACTTTTTCATGCAGTGGGTAAGGGGAAGCTGTGGTGCTGCCTTTGGAAATATATGCTTTGGAGCCACTACGGAAAATGATCCAAGAGTAAATTTCCTTGCACTGGATGATTTGAAAAGGCTGTGGAAATTGATGCCCGTTATTTTTGGGAGGAAAAATGTCATCACCAAGTATATTTGAATTTCTTTGTCTTGGTCTTTCTTAAAAAGCACTGCAAAGGTGGAGGGCTGAGTGAGAAGCAGTGACATCTTTCACAGCCCCTCTTTGCTCCCTGCTACATTCAGAGGTAAAGAACCACAGGTTAAACTGGATACAGGAGCTCAACTCCTGACATTAGCACTGCTGCCAGCTCCTGCCGACCTTTTCAAGTTGTTTCTCTGCCTTTTTTTTTGTCAGAGAGATACAAACGCAGCATCACTGGCCTCGCTGAAGGCTGGGAGGACTTACTGCCATCACCTCTGCTAAAGCTGTCACAGACGAGATGGGTGCTGTAAGAGCATTTCTGGTTCTGCAAGTGCATGGTCCATGGGCCAGCTGTGCACACCTCCCTTCTGCCAGGGTTAAGCTGCAAGAAAGCCACTAGCTTAATCTGGGCTAGGTCTTTGCTGGGGAAATCACAGATTCAGTTTTTTTCCATCAGAGGACTTCGGCAAGGCTGGGCTGGAGGCCTTAGCAGCATGCCTGAGCACCCTGACCTGTTTGATAACAATCTAATATGCTAAACACAGAGTTCATCAGGACTAGCTGGGGTTAGGGACAGCAAGCCTGTGACTGCAGTGATCTTGCATCCTGTTGTTCAGCTGCTCTTGTGTTGTCTGGCTGATAAACTATCCCAACACTGAGGATGCCACAAGCAAGCACAGCCCTTGGCAGGTGCTTTCTCACTTTGCCACCTCAAGCTGCACTGCACTGTAATGTATCCCTGCACACCACAGTTATGATTGTGGAAGGGAATGCAAAAGTCTGGATGCTTGAGCTACAGTTCATTACCCTCATTTTTCTGCATCTCTGTCATGTTAACTGTGAGCTACAGTGGCATGAAAGAAAAGAACCAAACTGTTGGCTTTGGATATTTAAAGTTGGAGGAGTTTGTTAATGTCAGTCCCTGGGATGTCCCCAGTCTCACACGTACAGAGCAGGAAGCATGCTCTGGAATTTCATAGCACCGCCTGTAGCTGTCTGTGCCCAACCCTGATCTAGATGCTAACATTTATGTAGGTAATGAGTACAGTCACCAGGATCCCAGCAGGCTTTTTATCTCCTTCTCCAAACACATCTAAATTCCCATGTAATTATGAAGCCATTATGCTAATTACAGCCATGGGAAAAGGTTATCCCCATCTGCCAACAGTTCATCCCCATTGCTGAGGCACAGGTCAGGCTCAGGAAGAATTAATTTCACTGTATTTAGTCACGTTAGCAGTTTCAGGCTTTACTATTACAACAGCACAGACACCCTCTGTTACCTCATTCTCCTGGTGTGTGTGTCACACGTGGGCTTGGGGCTTCAGTGCTCAGTGGCTTCTCAGGCTGTGTGAGGCTGCCTACGAATGGGTGATGTGAGGAGCAGGCTCAGGACAGAGACTGCAGGTTTGAGGGAAGGAAAGAATGCTTAGACCAAATGAAAAATGGATGAAGGTCTTCTGTGGTTTGGGATATCTTATTAATATTTAGAAATAGATCTCCTAGTGCCAAAAATTTCAGAACCATGCTGTGTATCAAGTTATTTTGCTGCAGGGTTATCTTTGCTCTAAGTGGGACAGAAGACAATGACTGTGACTGCACTGTGCCTTTTTATTTTTAAATAAAAACAGGTAGGCCACCAGTGACTTTGCTGCAAGCAATATACACTTCCTTACTAATAATTAAAAAAAATGTGCTTCACCCACGAAGGTGGCATTTTTAAGGAGTTATATAATGAAGTCAGGGAGATCTTGCAGCTGACAGTGTGATGTTTGTATGGTACCTGCAGAACAGAGCATTGCTGCTCTAGAACTGATGGAGACCTTTTCCCCTTGACTTACCCCTTCCCTGGGTTGCTGCCAGAGCTCTTGCCAGGGCTTGAGTCAGCAGGAGGTCAGCTGTGGGTGAATGGAGGGAGATGAGTCAGGAGGTGTTCAAGCTTTGCCCTGCATCTGTACTGGGCTGTGTCTAAAAAGCACCAAGCCTCAAAGGAATGAATTTGCTGTAGATTTGCAGACTTGACTGAACTTTTAACTTCAATTGCCCAGAAAGCTACTGGAAGGATGTTCTGCATCCTGCATGGCAGAGACAGCCTTGTTTTGGTATGAAGAGCTCCCATGTAATGTTGCCTGCTCCTACTGAAACCTAGGGGTCTAATGGATGGTTCTGGAAAGCTGGTAGGGAAGTTGTGTGTGTGTCTGTGCAGTGTGTGTATAGTGCCACATATGTGTTCCTTTATTCTACTCCCCATTTTCTTGCTCTGATGTGTCCCCCTGCCAAGTGCCTCAGGAGGAAATGTTCTCAGGTGAGTCTGTGTGTGAAGTGAAGAAAAGCCTCCTACCTTACCCTGTCAGAGACCAGCCTGGGGGATCCACATTGTCTGTTTCTGTCAGGTGCTGCTAAGAGAGAGATCTCAAGTATATAAATTCACAGCAAAAAATCATCTTTGTCCCGCTGGATAAGCTGATTAAAAATACACTGTAATGTTGAAGAGCAAAGACAAAATCAGAGTTGTTAATGATTAGGTTCGAGCTAATTAAAACCTAAATCTAGTAATGCTGTGAAGAAAACAAACTTTCTGTGCTAGGTGCTGCCTCATTTCAAGGCAGATGATCAAGGCATGATTCTCATGAGTGACCAAAATCGTGATTGTTCCACATGATATCAGAGATGCAGCATTTATACATCCAGCCAGCAGGAATCTTCCCAACCTGCAAAAAGTTGTAAAATATTAAAAAAACCCTTATGTTAAGGGATTTTTGTCTTTGACTGTGGAATCAGTGGTTTATGCTCAGATCATGGGCAACAAGTAGGTTTTCTAAAACACAAAGATGAGAATCAAGCAGAGTTATGTAGGTCCAGAAGGAAACACCAAAGTCCTTTTTATCTGTGGCATCAATTATTCTGCAAGACAACATTCTGAAATTTTCAGCAATAATAAATGATTAACTGTATTTCAAACAGCAAAGACTATAAAACATCAATTCACAGTCCAGATCCTTCTTCTTTTAACTTCAAAGAACACAAATTATTTTATGAAAAGGAGAATTGACTTTTGAAGATAACCTTTTCAGCCCCATGTCCCCCAGAACTTTCTCTCTCAAATTCTTTAAATACTTTGCACAGTCAATTAAAATTAGTATTATAACAATTTATTATGGCTCAGCAGCAAAATACACAAGTGGGCATTTTACCAAGACTGCAGTGACACGAAACGTGTGATTATGCTTGGAAGAAACAAGTGAAAAGTTGCAAATATGTCTGTGTGATATTCCTAAAATGGCAGGTCAGAGAGACACCTTTTGAGCTTTTGAATGGATTTGGTTGAAAACACTCAGGAAGGCAGCAAGGAGGTTACTAAAACGGAACTGGGGCCCTCCAGGATGAAGAGCTGTGTGAATGCTCAAAGCATGAAGCAGATCTTAAACACTCATCTGAACCTGGGGCTGAGGCTGTTACATTGATGAACAGTATTTTGTCCCTGTATTTTGAAAGTTTACCATAGTGTCTGCAGACTTCAACTGAGCTTCATGGCATTTTGCTCTCATATTTAATATTTACTTTTTTTACCATAATTTGTTAACTTCCTAGTGTGATTTTGTGAACCAGCTGCCCTGCTTTCAATTTGATACTTTTATCAGACCATCCTGGTGGAAGACTAATGGGAAATAAAAGTCAACTCAAATATATATGAAGCACAGTCATACTATAATAATTTATATCTTTAAAACCTATTAGGCTGTTGGAGGTAGGTACTTCGTATGGCTTGTACGTTTATTTTATGCACAGGAACATTAACTGGTATTAGCTGCGTTAGCAGTCTGGATGGAGTTGCACCTCTGAGAATGTAATGCAGAAAGGATTGGAGGGTTTAGTATCTGCCTGCTAAAAGAGTTTGATTTAAGTGACTGTCTTCCCTGGTGTTTAATCCCTGCGTAACACCTGCTGCCGTGATATTGGTGGTGTAGTTCCCTACAAAGTATTCAAGATTTGTACAGGGTGCTGGGATTTCTGTAAATGGATTTTACTTATCTGTTCTGAAGAGGTTGAAAAGTCACTGAATTAGACTCTGGAAAAGCTGTTCTTAATTTTACAGATCATTTGAGTGTGATGCTCACTTTTTCCAAAAAGGCAAGTACCTGAGATGAAAATTTAAAGAATAATGCAGTTTTTGTATTTTCAACACAGAATATGAAAAAAAAAATAAACAATATTTTTAAGTTAGACACAAACTTTTCAATCTTTAGAAATTTATTGATTTGTGATTGCATACTGTGCTTTCTTATGTGTGTGAAGGAGATACTTGAAAACCTAGAAATATGTTTGAGAACCTGAGTTGCAGTCCATGGTCTGTTGGCAACAGTGATACTTTTATATTTGCTGCCACTGAATGCTGAGGTGAGAAAGGCCATTTTCAGCACGGAGGTTTTCTGCATATATTTAGCTACCTATATGTCGTGTCTTGAGCGGTGATGTAACAAAAATCCATCATGACAGTTCTGTTAAAGCCTGCTCACAGTGTGAGCTGAGTCGTGGCAGTGCTGTGCCCTGTCACTGAGAGCTCAGCCCTGGGAAACTGATGCAGAGAGGAAAGCAGCCAGACACCCTGTCAGGCTGATGCAGAGAGGAAAGCACACAGCTTTCCAGATTTCATGTGCCATCAGAAGTGGGTGCAGGGGATGGCAGGGTGTCTGGCAGGGAACAGAGGTGGCAGCCAGGAGGCTTTCCTGCTGGGATGAGGCTGTTCTGTCTCTTCCCCAGTACAGGCAGGGTCTGAGACTGCTCCTCTGTAAGAAATAATGAAATAATATCCTGTGTTAGGTATTCCTCTCAGGGGGATGCCATGTGCTATTTTCTGGCTCCTGCTTTGAGCTCACCTGCCACAATCATACAGCAGCATAATCTGCAGTGAGCCTGGGTTGCTGCCTGCCCTGAGCAGAGCCGAGGTGAAACCAACTTCTCTGGTGGGTTTTGAAGCAAAACACAAAAATGTTTTATTGGCCAAGATGTTTGTGGCCTCTTGCTAGTGTTGTGTTTGATGCCCTTTACGGGTTTTTTGTGTCCCCGGGTGAGAAAGAGCAGTGGATGGGACAGCATCATGTACATGCATTATCTGGTCCATGTTTTAATTGTGCTTCCTCTTTGCAAAGTTACCTACCTTGGGATTTATGGCTGAAAAATTTTATTAGGAAAAATGCAGCAGACAGTTTATTCTTAAGAGTATTGGAAGTTTCATTTCAGTGTGCTGTGAGCCCTGCGGAAAAAAAAATCACTTGAAGGTCTTCCTTTGACCATATTTTATTTATTTTTTAATTGGTAGAATTTCACTTCTGCAGCCTGTCATCTCAAAATCTGAAGACTGGAATACTTTTTGCAACTGCCTGGCCAGATATGGAGGGAGAGATCCAGCAGCCATGCCCTACATATCTTCTGCTGTGCTGCACACCTCTCACAGGTGTCCTCCATGGGCCTGGCTTTTGGCAGCTCTTCTTTGGGATGAACGCAAACTGTAGGAAAAAAAATTGTCTGTGTTCTGCTGCTCAAATTTATCTCGAGATTTCACTCTCACTTGATTAAAAATTTCCAAACCAATCTGCAGTCCTGTGCAAGGAATAGGATGGCAAAATGATTCATGCCTGCATCAAGCTCTAATTTGTTTTTATCACTCGCTTCAAAGAATACAGATAAGTGGTATTTTGTAGAGAAATTGAGTTGATTTTTTCCTACATCAGGTATAAACCAAAAGTAAACAGAAAATTGATGAAGCATTTTTATCTAAGAAAGGAAAAAAATGCTTACACTGATATCAAAGTCTGTATTTATATTTACAGGCGATGTTATGGTTTATGATCATCTCTGAAAGAATCATAGCATTTTTTAAAACTTCAGGCTGAAGGATCGCCCCATTTCTTTCCTGATGCAAGCAAGCCAGTTAAAGCTGAAGACTGAGCTCTATTTGAATGACTTTTTTTGTCAAATAGTTTCCCTGTTGAAAAAATGCAAATGAAACAGGCTTGTTTTGCTGAACTATTTGCAGATTTAATCTAAATGTATGTCATTGTGAGCTATTTTGCCTATGTTTAAATATGGGGGGGAAAACAAATCACGCTAAAACAGGTGTTTGAATCGATTCCAAGCTGACTAGGGTTTTATATTCTTCGTTTCACCAGCAGAACCAAACTGCTCCTCTGCTTTTGGTCAGCGACACAACACCAGACAGCTGCGAGGCTGCTGTGTACACCCTCTGGATGCAAAGTGCTGCAGTGACATTGTAACTAAGTCAAGAGGTTTATCTGTTGGAGAGACGTCAAAGGCAAAAAGGTTTTAACTCTGTGTAATGTCGCAGTCTTCTTGTCTTGCTGAGCAGCAGTGCTGTGTCTGTGTGGCTGATACCTGAAACAATAGTACTTCAGAATAAGAAGTAAAGAACTGGATAAAAATAGAAGGACAGAAGTGATGTCCTAATCACAGTTGTCCCTGCCAGCCTCTTAGGACTGACTCATCAGCTTCACCATCACATCAAGGTTATGGATGGCACTGTGGTGGTCAAAAGTTCCTTTTTCCAGAGGAAAAGAACAGAGATCTGTATCATTACAATGAAGTGAAAAACTTGTTTATTTCCTAGTTTTGTTGAAAGCAAGATTGCTGAAACACTCCAAAGCCAGTATGGTTACCACAATAGCAAGTTCACCAGGAGCAACCCACCTAATCTGAGCTGTGACAGTAAAAGAGGTGAAGTGTCCAAAGTGTCTTGACTTTCAGTGCACCAGATTAGTTCTGAAAATACCATGCAAATTCCTGTGTCTGGTAGTTTCAAATACAGCTGGTTTTGTGTAGCTTGGAATGGCTCCTTGGCAGAGAGTATTTCTAAACAGACTCACAAAATGCACAATGTCCTGCCTTTCTGGCAAATATTTGATTAAATTGGATGTTTTTGGGAATGTGCCTTGCACTGCTGTTGTCGACACTAAGGATTTGTCATTGCAAGTTGGAGGACAAAATGATGGGATGTTTTGAAGTCATAGGATCACAGAGTAGTTAGGGTTGGAAGGGACCTTAAAGATCACCTAGTTCCAGTCCCCTGCCACAGGATGGGACACCACCAAGATCCACATACCTGTCCTTAGTGCTGGTTGAAGCAGTTTTACCCCACTGTCAGCCAAAGTGGGAATTTTATTCCTGCTGTATACTTGAATTAGGGTAAAACCCCCCACAAACACTGTTTAATTTGATGCTGCAGTCTTTGCAGTATAACCAGACAGATAACAGAAGTACAAGGTCTGGCTTCAGCTGCTCTGACCTGTATCTATAGGGACTTCTGTAGTCCTGAGTTATTCAGGCACCTGCTGGCAAGATTCAAACCTGAATTTGTCTTATAAATCTGCTGGAGCTTTTAAAACTACAAGAGACCAGGTAACAGAGGCTGAAGTAAATATGGAAAGAGAGAGACTTGGGCAGGCAGTGACTCAAGGTTTTCCAAGCCAAGGACTTGCTTTATGGGAACAGTCTGTAGTTAAATACATCTGCAGAACTGTGCTAGTGAAGGAGGACTAGAATTGTGCAGTGGGAAACCTCCAGCAACCTGGGAACTGCCATCAGAAAAAATAAAGATGGTTTTATCTTTCTTGCAGGCAAACTGGTTTTGAGGGTAGCTGACTTGAAAATAAAACAGGAAACACTGACACCATCGCTCAAAGTCGTGCATTTGCTCTCCACTCATCCCCTGGCTGCCTGTTCGTGTGCTCTGCTGCCATCGTGCCTTCCTGGGCTGCCCCAGGGCGAGGCGGTCCTGACCACGGCAGCCTAGCACCTGGGGGATGGCTTTGGCAGAGATCCGAGGTCTGTTTATTTTCTGTTTTGGTCTGTTTGGAGAACATGTTTGTCTGCTGGCTCCGAGACCCCGCCCGGACTCAGCCCAGCCGAGGGCGGTGAGCCGTGGCTGGAGCAGTCGCAGGCGGTACCGTGGGTGCCTTGGCTCAAGGAGCCCCTCCCTGCTGCCACACCGGTAGAGGAGATTCTTTATATAATGCAGAAGAACAAGTTCAGGAGAGACCAAGATTCATGTTTCCCATCTCTTTTCGTTTTTTCCTAAATTCATAGTATCATGGTTAACACATCCAGGTAGGATGTAGAAGACTGACCTCCTCGTTGGGTTTCTATCAGATAATGACTTAACCTGGCTTTTCCCACATTTTAATGAAAATTTTTAAGGAAATACTTTAGTAGGTGTTGTGTGTGAGGATTTTATCATGGAAAGCGTCAATCACTGTACAAGCATTTCAGGAGAAATGCTCAGGAATTACGGAAATAAATGTCATTTCACGTTTACTGTGAGGATGGTGAGGCACTGGAACAGATTGTCCAGAGAAGTTGGGCTGCCCCATCCCTGGAAGTGTTCAAGGTCAGGCTGGATGGGGTTTTGAGCAAGCTGTTCTAGTGGAAGGTATCACTATCCATGGCAGGGGAGCTGGAACTAGAGGATTTCTAAGTTCTCTTCCAATCTAAACAATTCTATGACTAGTAACTGTCTTTATCCAGCCTCTGATAAGTGGATATTTGGCTCCTGAGTACATATCTTTATATATAATTAATAGACATAGATATGACATTATTTGCAGCATGTGGTCAGAGCTCTGCATGTTCCTGATGCTGCAGCTGAGTTTCTGTAGCTGTGGTGGAAATGAATCCCTAAGGAATGGGATGGGGGTTCTGCTGCTGCAGCTTTTGAGGGGAAAGAGGGAGAACAGGTGGGATTTGGGCTCTGCTTGCCAAGGGTTCTTTACCTGGAAAGAGAGCAATTAAGTGACGAAGGGTTTTGGTTATCCTTTGTAAAAAAGCATCAAACTTTCTTCCCTCCAGTTCTCTTCTGCGTTTGGGTGAAAACATAATGACAGTTAAATGAGCTTTGCTAAATCTTTCATAAACCACGCTAGCTGTGGAGAAAGCAGAGGAGTTAAAATAAAGTCTAGCGTTTTCCCTGCAGACTTTCTTGCAGAGACTCCTACAGATACCAAGGTCTGCAAATCTATGACTCCTAAATGTAGTTGCTCATTTTTGCTCTCAGAAATTCCTGCAAGTGGCTCTTTTGAGAGAAATCTCACAGATCCTGAATATTCCTCTATTCCATCTGCAGTCATTTGCACCCAAAACAGTTCCATCTGAAGTTCATTTTGTTAAATTTTCTCCATCTTTAAAAAAATGAGGATTTTTTTTGTGTGTAAATGTGACAGTGTTTTTAAGTGCACAGTTCTTTTCATGAAGGATCAGCTAGTTATTTTAAAGGGAATTATATAATGACAAGAAGTAGAATTTTGGGTGCAGCTATACATTTCTTAAATATTCCAGTTTCCTGGGTATAAGTGGTTTGATAAAATATCCTGGATATAAAACCCTGTATGAGAGCAATGCAGGTCTGTGTTTCACAGAGACTTTGCAAAAAAGCAAAGGCTGTATGTGCTCAAATGTTGATGTAAATAAGTTATATCACAGGTGCATTTCCAATTTTATGGGTTTCACAGTGCTGCTTGGATTTGTTTTGTACCAATTAAATTTTATTACATCTGAAATTTCTGTTATCTTTTAATTATATTAATATCTAAATTAGTATTGAAAAGCGTGGCTTATCAGCCTACACAATACCTTTCACAAATCTGAATTAAATATCTTGAAAAAAATATTTTAATTCATGTTTATTGAGATGAATGACAAAAGAGCTTATCTCCTCTCTCTGCTTTTTCTTATTTATATTCCTAGATGCTTATTTTATCTGGCTTTCAGGTTCCCAGTGTAGTGAATTTTTCCTGTTTAAAATAAGGCAATCCCTTTGTAGGCAAACAAATGTACTTTCAAATCAGAAGCCAAGTATTTGGCTTTTGTGCCTCACTCACCAGAGCTGGTGCTGTGAGGAGGTTGGGCTGTCTTTGTGTTGATCCTGGCAGTGTTGGTGTGTTCAGTAACTGGGCATTTCTGCTGTGACTTATGGTAGTTCAGAATATCAAATATTATCCCTAACTTCATTTTCTGCAGCATAACTGTCACGAAGCGATGCAGCTTTTTGTGTGCATCCTTGTTTAACCAGGGCTATAATTTCTGCAGCATGTGTTTGGTGTGGGAAGACAATTTCATGGAGACATATTTCCTCCCATTTACAAATCAAACCCTCCTGATAAACAATGAGTCAAAGGCAGCTTAGGGAGATGCCTCATCTCCCATAACCTCTTTTCTTTGCGGGGTCATGGGTGATTTGAGGCACCAGCTACGTTTTCCTGTCTCTGTCAGATGGAGCTCAGTGGAATGTTGCCCTGAATGTCTCACAGGGTGATATAAAATGAGCATAGAAGTGGTTTGTATAAAAAGCATAATCTACTTTTACCTTTGCCTTTCATGTTTACTGTATTTTTAGTATAGTTTGAGGCAGTGGTCTTAATGAAGATGCCAAACTTGCACTGTGAAATCACTTCATCCTGCAATCAGACTGTGTATGGTGTTTGGAGAGGGATGGAATAGTGTACCCATATTCAAGCTCCTTGTAGCCCTTGGTTTGGGTTTAAAACTCTTCATTGAAAGTCCTGGGACCAAAACACTCTTGTCCGTTCTTTGAACTCTTGGTGGGGACAAGATGCTGCCCAAGGAGAACTTGGATCCACGTTTCAGCCAGACCTGTGCATGTGATTGAAGATCACCATCACTGATAATTTTGAGAGAATAAAATTATGCAGGGTGTGAATGAACAGGATTCTGGTTACTACAATGATCCCTGTAAAGGCTCAGAGTCCCTTGGGGCAGGTTTTGGGTAATGCCAAGCAAAGGGGCAGTCTCTGCCTTCCTTAGTCCCACTGTCCATGGATCTCAGCCTGGGCTGACTGTCCCTTGCTGGCACCTCCAAGGGCTTCAGCAGGGCCCTGCTGCAGTTCCTGCCTTGGGGGCACACTGATGCTTCTGGCTTCTCTATGTGCCTCTGCTTTCTTCTACAGCTCAGTATGGAGCTCTGCGCTGCCTCATTCATTCTCTAAAGTGGGAGTTGAGTGCTCTGGGCTCGATCTGTGTGACCTCACCCTCCTCATGTTTTCTTGAGCCCATTTTTTGTTTCCAATTTGTTGTTTTGTAGATCAGTTTTATACTTGAGTGATATGAAAGTGATGTGAAAAGCAAAGTCAATGAAGAGAAGGCCATGCCTCAGGGTCTACCTATAGGGCAGGGCACTTACTGAAGCAGGCCCTGTTTGCTCAGGTTTTTAAGTTTTTTGGGGCAGGTACTATTCCTCTGATTAGGTCTGAATAAGCATTAAGATGATGGCACCAAATTTTGAGTGGGGTCTTTAAGGAGTTGTCACTCTTGCTGAAACTGAGACTCTCAAGCACTTAGCAGTTGCTGAGGCTCTTCAGGGAGGTGCAAAATACTTGTTTTTGGCCAACAGCAGCACCTTTCTGAGAAAGGGGTTTGTGTGACCAAGGAAAAAGGTATGAAGTGCAAACATGGAGCCAGGAGGCACCCACCAGGGGCAAGGCTGCTGAGATCCACAAGGATGACTCTGTTGGATGATGTTTTCCAGCCTTGCCATCTCCTCTGTGCCCTGATGAAGAAAGTGGGTTCTCAGAGACAGAGAAACCACCATCCTGACTCTGCATATTGCATTCTGATGTTGCACCTTAAATCCTGACTCTGTAAATACACATTTGACAAAAGCACAAGGAAAATTCTCATATCAGTGGCATTGAAATAACAAGATACTTCCTCAAATTTAACTGTTTGTTCAATATTGGCTCACCTGGTCCAAACACACAGTGTACAGGGGTGTTGACACACCAACCAACTTGGCAGAACTCCATGTTATAGCCCAATTTTGTATTTGTAACTGGTCTGCCATTTGATACCTACTATGCCTAAATAATTTACAATAATTGTGCCAAGTTCTCTGATCTCTTAGGACAGATTTGCATGATATGTGGGAACATTCAAAACTGAAGACCATCTGGAATGGAGTGCCCCAACAGACAAGATTTAGAGTTATTCCTTGATTTCTCAGCCTGGAGGTGGTTTTGGTGGGCGTGTGGATGGGTTTTACTTTGCAGCCAAATCATACTAGAGGTGGAAAGGAGTATTTAAGAAAAGGCTGAGATTCTCAGGTGATATTATTCCAACAGCTCAGGGTATTTAAAAAAAACCCAAAAAACCAAACACAATAAAAATGCAAAAGTAGACTACAATACTTTGTTAGACCTTGAATGATAAAACAATTACAAAATCAAGACAAGCAAGTCATGAGAATACTAGTGAAAAACATGTAGCATTGACCCCGTCCATGTAATGACCTTGTGCCCTACCAACTAGGTAAAAAAACTACTTCCAGCTTGTTGCTTTGATATCAGAAAACGTGATGTTTGTTCGTCATTTTCTTTAACTGAATTAAGCTGGTACCGACTGAGTGATTTGCAAGGACTAATAGAGCTAAACACTATCTGGGATGCCTAAATCAGGGCCAGGTGATCAGGTATTCAGAAGTGCCAGTGTGGTTATTTGTGAAGGTGTTTGCCATGCCCAAAAGTTAACACAATCATTTGGAAAGCTTGTTTGGTGAGATGTTCAAGAGGCAGAGTGGGAGTTTCCTGGCCCGGGACAGTCAGTACACGGGCAGAGCTCTTCATAGCCTTTGCTTCTTTATAAAGTCAAATGAGGGGGAGAGTGGCACCTCATATTGGTAAGTGGGGCCACACCTGAGAAGTCTTTATCAACAGTATTGGGAAGTATTTTTGGGGCTCTGAATTACAGTGTTTGGGCATTTTAGGGACTGTAGTGTCTGTACTGGAGGCTGCTCTTCGGACAGTCCCTGTCTGCAGCTGGCCCTCTGCTGTGTTTTGGTTTCTGGAGCTGGCCTGTAAGGATTCAGGAAGAGAGACTGCTACCTACTGCTGCTGTGATCTCTTGTTTAAGTCCTGCGTGCAGCTTTGAAGCAGAGACATATGAAGACATCACCATTCTGGTCTCATCCTGGCTTGAGACATCACAGAAGAAAATTAAATAAGGAGATAATATGAAAACTGCTTTACAAATTATACCAGTGGTATTTTGTAGGCAAAGCTATGCAGATAAAATACACGGAGCAATTCCAAATCCATTAGCAGTGGATGTGCTTAGGAACCCCATGTCTATTATGGAAATTTGTGGGCAGGTGTCCATAAATTGATAAAAATGCATTCTCCAAGCAATGCTCACAAAGGTGAGGCTGGAGCAGTAATGAGGGAGCTGTGCAAGGCATCAGCAATAACTGTTCTCCATAGCTATACACAAAGAGAAAAACATACAAACCTGGTAAAATCAGAATTAATGGCACTAACTTTACGAGGAGAAGTGAATGTTTCACAAGTGCCTATAGAAGAAATTAAATCTGTTTAATACAGAAATTGGGCAATATAAAAAAATCATGGGATATAATCAGAGGCTTGGTTTGAATCACACCCAAGTGAAAAGCATTTCAAAGGTATAGCTGTCTTTGCCTTATCAAGCCTATGCTACAGAATAAGGTCTAAACAAAATAAAGAAGTATGTGATGTTATAGATGCAGTAACTACCTGGTCTTGCAGAAGGGGAGAAGATATACAAATAATTCTGTGGACAATGTTAGCTTTAAAGTAATTTGCTTGTAGAAAATTAGGTTCAGGGTCGACAGAGGACAGTAACATGATAAGTTTTGGAAAGGGGAATGGAAGATTACTGTGGGTAATGCTGTGTGAGGTTTTAAAGCACAGAACACACCCTCATGCATATGACCAAGCCACTGAGGCTTGGAAGCTTCCCTAGAGGTGGGAATTGAATTATGGACACTGCTGAGAAAATTCTGTATAAAGTTGTTTCTGTTGAAGTCAAAAAAAAGCAAAACAGACATCTGCTGACATATGGGCATGAAAATGTCACCCGCAGGATTTCAGATTCAATTTAAATGAATAAGCTTGTTGTGGATTAAATAAACCAACAGAGCATATCTGTATGAAATACTAAGAAGTACACATATTAAAAAAATATTCTTTCCCTTTTCTAATGCAGCACGTCTGAGGAAGGAAGCAAACTAACTTTACCATGTTTTTAATTACAGTTGTGAACACACGACTGTTTGAATGGTTTCTACAGAATTGTATCACAGAGGGAACCCAAAACATCTATAACTGAGCTGCATGGGAAGCTGTAAGTATATAAATGAGAGATCTGACTGTGTAAATTCCAGTCTTTTCATACTATATATAAAAGTGGGAAAGGGATGCATATGAAGCAGAGATGTCTCTTTGCATGTTACTTTCAATAGGAAGTGCTCATTTAAAGCATTGGGGGATCCAGGTATGAGCCTTTGTAAGCTGCTTTTGATTTTGTTAACTAAGTGAAGGACATGGCTGAAGCTTTGCCTGTGGAGCAGGCAGATAAGGTGTTAGTGATCACACGGCAGGACAGGTCAGTCTGGTGTGTGTTTGTGTGATATCCTTTCTCCTCAATACCAGAATCAAACATTGCAGAGTTCTTGGGAAGTGCCAGCTAATATGGTGTGGGGACCTCATTGGTAGTAAGACTGGGGTGACCTGATGTTTTGAGCTTGAGTGGGGTATTGAACAAGAGCTATTCCCTGCATGGTGTTAGTTATCAGATATGTCTTCTTGTTAAGACACTGAGTGTAATCTCAGTACCACACAACTTGGAAGGACTTTTGGGTCTTTTATTCTACCCTCTTTCCTGGGCCACGGCTGCAAATGTGCAGTCTGAACCTGACAGGAGAACTCAGGGGGTTCCCTTGCTGGATGTCGACACCTGCATGAGCTCTCTAGGATGTGTTAGGTCAGCTAAGTCTCAAAATGTTTCTTTACTTCGACTGACCAAGAGGCTCTGGGTGACTGTTTCACACATGAACATTTAGTCAGCAGACGTGGAGTAAGGAGAGATGAATCTCACCTCTGTTGTCCACAGATTAGGTGGATTATGACCTAGCAAACTGTGACTTCCAGCACAACTCCCGTCTGAGAGGAAAGAGGAGAGGGAACAGCAGAAGAAAAGTAAAAAATCTGACAGCAGGTTCAAGTTCCTCCTTTTATGTTAGAGTTGGCTTGTGCCTGACTGTTTTGCACCTTTTTTATTAAGTTACTGGCTAAGAGGGAAAATGGATTGTTTTAAGATGGGGTAAGTTTATAAATGAAGTAAAATGAAGGAGAACTTCCTCCCAATTTAGCTGCTACAGACCAAGAAAATCCATCTCTGGGGGATTTTGGCACCTCACCAGGGTTTCTCAGGAGTGTGCCCTGCCTCCATTTCCCAGCAGATATTCCTCTTGCTGCTGTCTCTACTAAGGAATTCAGAGAAAAGCAGGGAAGGCTTGGACCTCCAGGAGACCTCATGCCTGAGCAACTTCCAGCACCATCTGTTCCAGGAGAGGATGCCACAGGCTTATGCTTTGCCCAGGCTGTGGTTGGCCAGGGATGGGCTGCAGCCTCCCTGGCAAGCTCCAGACTTCACACCAGCCTTGGTTAGGCAGCATAAAATTTTATCTGTGTGCCTCGGGGGCTTCCTGTTCTGAAAGCAGAGAGAAAGGGACGATCAAACTTTTATGGCAGGTTGTAGTTAATTTACATGAGAACTCTTCTTCCATTTCAGAGCATGGAAAATGTTTTTATAGTAGCTGTGCATGATGTCTATTCCAATTCTTCTATGTCAATAACTATCTTTTCAGGACTAAATTTATTCATGAAAACTCAGCAACTTTTTCCAAGAAGCATGAACTGCTAGAGAAGCCAAAGATGATGATCTATTAATTGTGAATTTTAAAAACTCCTTTCTTTAAAAACCTACTGTATTTGAGAACCTTGTACTCTGTGCTCTGAATGGAGTAGCTTTACCCTTAATTTCTCCTGATATCTCAGTGTTACATGGTCATATGTTAAGTAGCAGCAGAAGGGCTTCATCTGTTCCACACTGTGGCAATGTGTCTTATGCAAAACGCTTCTCCAGTGATAAACTGCGAACAAGTGTTTCCTGCTCATCTCTGCCAATCCACTAATGATTTTAGAGGCCCTAATGTATCCCACTCATTTGCTTTTTTCAAGCATCAGTGTTCAAGCTGTAATTTGTCTGGAAGGCACCCCATGCCCTTGGTGACCTCAGTCACTCTCTTCTGTCCCCTGACAGGTTCTGTTGTTTTCTTTTGGGAGAACTGCACAGAATGTTAGACTGCACAGAGTGTAAAACTAGGAGTGTAGAGTGGCATAATACTTTTATGATTGATAGAAATGATAGATGTTTCGTCCACAAAAGGGACTCTTGGACATGGCCACTGCATAAATGAAATGTCCTGGTAATTAAGTCCCTGAGTGAATATTCACAATGAAACACTTAATTTGTCTTTCTTTCTCCTTTCTTTCTGAAGTGTGTAAGAACCTTTTGCAGCTTTTCATCTGCCTGGGTGGAGCCCTTTTCCTCATCGCCTGTTTTCCCTTTTCTGTCCACCAATGTGCTTTACCCAGACTGGGATCCTGCTCAGCACTTCAATGCACTACACTGCATTACCCAAACCCTCCCTTGCAGGTATAATGGCACTGTTCAAACCAATAATGATAACCATATAATGAGAACCAGCCACACCTTGTGGCTGCTCTCAGCTAAACTCTCAACCAAATTGCCTTGTCAGAGTTTGGGGATATTGGTGGGTAAACAGTGATGAGTCACAGTGTTTCTACAAGACAGCTGCCTGGGAAGCAGGAAAGTACCCAGATTTATGTAATTCCTCAGCCAGGGAGGTCTCTCCAAAGAGCAGGCATTGCTGGAGATGGGTCCAGACAGACCTGCTTTCACCTTTCCCCTCACTACTGAAACACAGCAAAGTTTTCCATGTTTAATCATTGGGCAGCTGTTGGGAAAAAAAAAAAAAAGTTCTTGTGTTCTTTTTGAGTTTTTAGTGTCAATTAATACCAACCCAAATCCCACTGTCTGAGGACAGCAGGAACCCCACTGTGGATTTCCAATGGTGTCAATCATTATCTCTCATTGCAAAGACTACAAGGTACAAGGTACCGTGCTATTTCTGTGGGAATGTATTAACCCTAGGATATCAGCAGACTAAAAACCTGGTCTTGACACATTTTTCCTCTTCCTTTCCTTCCTGCAGACAACAGATCTTCACTACAGTCACTGCTTTCGGCTCACAGTTATGTTTTGCAGCCTCCTCTTTCCCTGTGGTGTTCAAGCAGATCAGACAGACCTCTGTGGTGACCTCCTCACCTTCTGGGTGACCTCCTCCAAGGTACTGAAGTGTGCCTCATTTCACTTTCGTATATTTCATTTCCAAACTTAAAGGAAACCAAATTTAATTACTGTCATAGTACTTCTGAGCATGTGACTCTACACAGAGATGAATGCAGTTGAATTTGTCCACTTTAAGTATTAATCCAGAATTACTCCCCTGTGCCCCTTGTGCAGTAGAGCCATCAGTGGTCTCCCACAGAGCAAAGAGACTGGCGTCTTTCAAGGAATTAGAGAAATAAAAATACCTAGGGTGAGATTAATGTCACTTAATCTCATAAAGGCCCTTTCCAGTTCATGCAGAGCAGTGAGGCACAGCTCTGCTGGCTTCCTCTGCACAGGAACATTAGAAACCACCCTGGAGTGCTGAATTGAGGACAGCTGATACCTGATGGATGTCTGTCAACATAAGAGGTGATTCTATCACCTTAAGAGAGGTCAGTATCCTAAATGTGAAGGAAACTACATCAATTCTGTAAAGTAATGATCAGTGGCAGCTATAATATCCACTGAACTAACTGTGTCCCAGAATAATTATGAAGTAAAAGAGCTCTGCACCATGAAAGACAAACTTTCTTGAATATGGGAGCTGGACTGGTTGAGATCATCCAGTATCGCTTGGAATGATTTTCAAAAAACTGAGTTTCCATCTTTTGTTTTATTTTATTCAGTTTTCAAAACTGAGCCCTGCAGAATTACCCACCAAAAACTAGTGGGTCACACTCAATCCCCCTGAAGTGCAGTATCACAGGCCAAGTTGGAATTGTATAAACACAGGCAGCTTGTGCCATTAGAGATGCCATGGAGGCCAGCCACCCACAAGGGCTGGTAAGTATAGCACAGGGTCCATAGGACTCCCACATTTTACTGGAGCAGTGAAGGGAGACGAAGCAGGATGTCCTGAAGCACCACAGATGGCACTGCTTACCCCTGTTGAGCTGAAGTGCTCCCTTTGCACCCTTAATTCAGAGTCTGGCTCCTCTCCTGTCTCCAGTTGCTCTTCTGATGAGCATTCACCTAAACATACCTAGAGCCTTCCTCAGCTCCTAGAACTGTTTTGTCAGGACAAACATATAACTGGGTAAAGGAATGAAGAAACTGCTCACCTGACACCTTCACAGGCCACACAAGGGAACACATGAGTGGAGAAAAAGGGCTTGAATTGTGGTTTCATCAGGATGTGAGCCACCCTGATGGCTCTATCTCCCCTGCTGTCCTTTCTCCTGTTCCCTGCCGCATGATGGCTCTCCCTCCTTTCCTCCTGGCTCCAGACTTTCTAGTTCCTCCTGAAAGACAGTTCCAAATTGTCCACTCCTTTCTGGTGGATAAATTGTCTCAGAGGAGTGTTGCTATAGTTGGCATAACATATGCATCACAAAGACGGCTGAGAGGGAAAAGGGGACTGGTAAATGGGAGTGATGTCCCCATCCCTTCTCAGCAGCACAGAGCTGTTAAATTGACTCAGATTGCCGTGTGAAAACCCATCAATATAAATGTCTACATTATGTGCTATGAACGTGTCCCTGTGAGTTTTCCTCAGCACTCAGAGCATCTGTGTGAGTAGCCAAGTGCTAAAACAGCCATAAGCCCTAAAAAATCAATTAAGAAAATACTAACAATGATGTCTTTTACTGTTTCCCTCTATCATAATCTGTTTGTAACTAAGATAGAGAACAGTTCCTGTTTGGAAAGACCTGAATTAACCTTCATGGTGTAAGACATCCCTCTTGGCAAGGAGTCAGGCTTTTCTTTTCTTTTCTTTT
>VZTJ01004227.1:159870-213150 GCA_013397795.1 Orthonyx spaldingii | reverse complement strand
CTGTGATTCTGTGATTCTATGTAGAGGGAAGTTCTACACCCTTGTAAACTCGCAATGGGGTGGAAGGATGCTGGAAGTTACTGGTAGGTAGGTGTGCTCTAAGGAATGTAAATGTGTAGTGCTATTTTCAATGCGCTATTTTATTTGATAGTAGAGAGGACAAAAGTGTCTGACATACCTAACTAAAGTGATAGTTTAGGAGAATATTACATTTCTACTTAAAAAAACAAATAATTAATTTCTACAAATGAAAGGGTATCTAGGAGATCTGCCACAAGAAAACATTGCTAGAAAGGAGGTTGGCATGACTTTTTAGAAAAACGGAATGGAATTCTTGAATACAAGTGAAAAAAATCTCAGAGTTGGTGAAAAGTATTTTTCTTCTTCATTTGATATTCTACACTATCTGATAGAGTGGAATGTTCCCCAGGGGGATTTTTGAGATAAAATCTATATCAATTTGTTAGGCTTTTAAAGAGAAATTATCTTTCCATTAATATCTTAAACTTCCAGATCTAATCTGTGTGTCCTTACTTTTAGATTTTGTGTTTAGTTTTCTTCTGCTGCTGTGATAAAGAAGCTTTTTATCTTATTCTTAATTTAAAGGAATTAAGCTTTATGATCTCATATAGAAGAATTCATGTGGACAAATCTAAAACCTCATGAATCATCACGTACAGTTTGAACTACTCTAGCTGTTCAGGAAGCAATTAGCAAAAGCATGAAATAAATCAATATACTATTAATTTCAGATTTCCTCAGATGTAAATCAGAGCGGAAGCTATAGTACATTTAGTGGTAAATGTTTGAAAGCAGTTGTGAGAAATGAAGAAGCAGTTCCTGTGTACAAAGTAGGTACTCAGCAGAGAAGCAAATGGTAGCAGGAAGGGTGCCTCTGGTATTTGGAGGTTGTATCTCCATTAGTGTTGTAGCCCAGGTGAGGAGTGTGCCTGTGAAGCAATGCTTTGGTGTGGCTCTCAAAGGGGACACAGGGTTCATAATTTCCTTTAGATCGGTGTAAACTGGGGTTTCACTCCAAGAGCTTGCTGTGGGCCAGCCGCTAACGCACCTTCAATCCACAGAATGAGCTGAGAGCTCATCCAGAGTAAACCACTGTTTCTGCCTTCAATCAGCTGTAAGGCCCACGTGCATGAAGGCCAAATGTATTGTCTCAGTATATACAGTGTCAATAGGACAAAAGTTAAAAAGTCATTGGAATTATTCTCCTTAAACTTCTATATGCTTAGAATTGGATTCCTTTTTTTATCTCTTTTGATACTCGAAACTCTAAACATTGAACACAATTTTGCAGTTATTTCTTGATCATTTAAATGTTGGGACATCACAATAAGCTATTCTAAAATTTCAAGTGGTTAAATTACTTAAATTGTAAGCATGGCACTGATAAATGGCAAAAAGAGCTGTATAAGCAAATGAATGCATGGCTCAGTTTCTTTATGAAAGCACTTAAGTAGATGAGTCATTCATATCTTCAAGCTTGTTAATGATTTTAATGGCCTAAAGTTTCAAGCTGTTACTGAAAATATACCTACTACAGCTTCAGTTAAGTTTCAGACTAAATTACAATTATGTTTCCGGCTGCTTATTAGTCTTGTTGGTAAACAGTGCACATCAAGTTGTCAAGAAAACTAAGAAAAATACTTGAGAAAAGGTATCTGAATATTCAGTATGTAGGGGAAAGATGTCGTTGCAGTTTGCCTCAGGTTTTTTTTCAGACAAGTCTTCTCTGCAGTTTTACAGTTAGCTTTACTCCTGTAATGTTGTCTGTAACACTTTACTGTCATCCAGTTACACTGAAAAATTACAATTTATATTGGAAAGTCTTCTCTTGGCTACATATATAAATTGCATTTGCAACCTGCAAGACTTAAAGGTGAAAAGCTGCAATAATTGAAAATCCTTTCTTCTGTTTAAGATGCTTATCGAGGAAAGCCCAACAGCTTAATTCTGTAACGTGTACAAATATTTTCTTACACACTCAGGGAAGAGCCTAATTTCTATCATCTTCAGCTTCAGATACATGAGCTGCTGCTGCATTGAGAAAATCAGAAAACTGTGTGTGATTCATGTATTCACTCTGCTCTCAGTACAGTCTTAGTCATGAATTACCATAATCTCAGTGTTTTCAATGGTCATGTGGTGTGTTCTTGCTTGAAATTGTGTTTGATCCACATACAGAAATGTAGGCACAAAACCAGGTACATTCAGATTAACCGAAGGAAGTTGTGGAAAGCAAGCCTCTGGGATTATATAGGGGTTTTTTCCCAGAAACCTTGAGTAGCCCTTGAGAAGTTTTCCTTTTCCAGAATTTTGCAAGGAACCCTCTTTCCAAATTCATAATGAGACAGACGACACTCAAAACTCTTCCAGCCACAGAAAGCTGTTTCTGTTTTCCAGTTTTTCCACTGTTTTCTGGCATCATGAGTTGTCCAGGGAGAAGGGATTCAAATTTTCAGCAGATCTGCAGAGATAGATCACTTACTATCTTGTCTTTATAATGTATGGCCTCGGTTTGTTCAGCTGTGGTCCTTTTTCCTCTGAGAGCCGATGCATTGGTATGTAAAACACTGGAGACAATGCAGTGATTGATTATGACCACCACAGCCGCACCTGGAAATCAATGGATTTGGTTTGAGGCAAGGGAGAACAAAAATGATGGGGAAAATAGATCTCATTATAGCAAGTCCGCCCATTTCTGTGTTCTAGTCCTGTGGTGGTGGAGGCAGGACCAGCATGCTGCTGGTTTTTTTCATAAGAATTTTGGAATATATTTGGGTGAAAGATGGGGAGAACAGGCAAGAGCAGGGAAGTGCCAAATGTGTCTCCTTAAGTTCTTCTAACCTTCAGATGGATGCTCAGGTTCTCAGCACTGGAAGCAGCTCCCATAACAGGGAAGATGAACAATTTCATATCTCTGCAAGCCTAATCTAGCACTTGTTTTGCATCAGGCCCTTCAGGTGATCATAAAGTTTCTGGTGTTTGATGACTGAGAAGCATGAAATACTAGTGTAAGACGGGAATTCTCAAAAGGGCTAGAGAGGCAAGGCAATTATGCTGCAGTTTTTAGTATCTCCAAGGATAAAGCTTCAACAACCTCTCTGGATAACCTGTGCCGTCACAGTGAGAAACTTCCCTGATGTTCAGAGGGAACTTCCTGTATTTCAGTTTGTGCCTGTTGCCTCTTGTCGTGTCACTGGGCACCACTGGGAAGAACCTGGCTCCATTTTCTTTACACTATCCATTCAGGATTTTGTACATGTTGATTAGATCCACACTCCACTCCTGCATCAAGAGTGTCTGAGGATCTTAAGACACAGAACCAAAGGCCTTAGTGAAGTACCCTTTGCTTTCCCCTCATTTACCAAGCCAGTCATTTCATTGTAGAAGTGTATCAGGTTGGTCAAGCAGTTTTGGCTTAGTGAACCGATGATCAGCACTCCTGATCACCTTGTCCTTCATGTGACTGGAAATTGTTTCCTGGATCAGTTGCTCTTTCACCTTCCCAAGGACTAACGTGAGGCTGACCTTCCCTCAGTCCTGCTCCTTTTAAAGGTAGGAGTGACATTTGCATTCCTCTGATCGTCAGGTACATCTCTCAACCACCATAATCTCTTAAAGAATGAGAGTGGCTTGCTTCACAGTGACATCACCCACCTCCCTTGGCACTCATGGGTGCATCCCATCAAGGGCCATGGACTCAGGTATGACCCATTTGCTTAAGAGTCCTTCCCTGTGCTGATACTCTTCTACCAAGGGTACCTCTTCCTTGCTGGAGTCTTTCACCATCTTGTCTGGCCCCTGAGGCTTTGTCTTGTAGTAAAGAAAGACTGAGGCAAAGGAGGCACTATTACATCAGCTTTTCCATGTCCTGTGTCACTGGGTCCCCTGCCCCATTCAGCAGCAGGTTCACATTTTCCCATTTTCACGTTTTTCCTTTTCATACTTATGGTACAAGACCTCCCTGTTGTCTTTGACAACATCAGCATCTCATGGTCATTGCAGCTAAGGCTGCCTTCAGCCTTTCCACCCCCAAGCCTCTGCCTCATTTATGCCTGAGATCCAGCAGAGCACCGATCCTCACTGGCTTCTCTGTTGCTTGGGATCAGCACTGTGCAGTGCTGTGAAAAGAAGTCTGAGGCCGTACTGTGCACTGAATGAGTGGGGAACATGGAGTATATGTTTGAGCAATATAACTAAGAGCTGAATACGTACTAATGGACACTGAAATGCTGGATGGAGCTGAGCTTCTACAAATTCAGGTACAGCACCTCCAAGCAGCACAACTACGTGACCAGCAGCTTCTTTTGAATAGCTTATAAACCCTCCAGAACTGAGTACTATTTGTTTCCAGGGTGCTATCTCCGAAGGGCGTGTTTTGAGGTGTGTTTTCCTTTATTCCACTGCTTTTGCACCCATCTGGGAATATTCTGTGGAGCTGTAGTATATAAACCTGGGTCTTGCAGTGCCCTAGCTTCTATTCTAAAGTTTGTTTGCTGTGTCTTGCACTATGCTCATGTTGCACCTGATAATACTCGAATAATGTGAGTTTTCTGTTGTCAGGAATAACCCAGCTTACCTTGTGCTGCTGATCTGATCTTTGTGTATCTTGCTGGAAAGCAAAGGAAGGAAGTGATCTTCCCCACAGTCTGGTTGCCCCTGTTTTGTACAGCTGTAAAAACTAAGGAGCGTTTTTTTGTAAGGATAGTATTCTGTAAAAATATTTGATACATAACTAATTATTAAAAGCTGTTCCCAGTAAAAATAGCTTTCTCTAGATACTATTGACACATTGCATCAAAGTATGGAAGAAAAAAGGGGAAATGACATGTTCTCCTCAGTAGAAAGGTTCATCTTTCAAAAGAGCTTGACAACAGCAACATACACTTTTACAAGGCCTTGAAAGTTTTCCTTCACTGTACCAATTAAAATGTTTTTGATTATTGCTGTCACCTCCTGCAGAGTTTTAGCATTGCTGAATTTTTTTACATTAATAATAACCCCTCAAACTGTTAGCATTACCCGTGTTTGTGAAGTTCTTCTTCCAGCTCTTCATGGATTTAGCCTGCTTCACTCTTCTTAAAGGAAAATATAGGAGCTTTAAGGTGATGATATAAAGCAGAAGCTTAAGGCACAAGTATAAGATGAATATTAGAATGTAATGGCTACAATATTTATATTGCTTATCCAAGGAATGTAATTTTCTTTCCAGCAAAACCATTTGCAGTTCTTTTGAGCTGGGGTTCCCTTCTCCATTTCATCACTTTTCAATTTTTACATGGCTGGAAGTCTTAGGGAAAAGACAGGTTTTTCCTGTGAGGATGAGGGAGAATTTGAATTAAGGGAAAAAAAGAAAGTAGAAGTTTTAGGGAAACTAATAGAAAAGACGCGAAATGTCAGGGGTGATACCTTGACATAAGGAACTGGATAGTTCTGGGGGATCAGAGAAAAAACAACCCAGCAAAATCAAATCCTAAAGACAATTGAGAGGAAAATACACTCTTGTAAATCAAAAGTAGGTACTTGGGGTGTAAAGCACTGCATACCTTGCATGGCAGAGTCATCGCTGGAGTTTCTTGCTGCTGTGGTGCACCCTTTCTGTGAATGGTACAACCCTTTCAGGGTAAATGGGATGATTGCATTTTCTTTTAGGTACGTCTTTCAGTGGCTCCCAGTCTGGAGGAAGACAAGTTTCTGAATCATACTATTTGAATGTCTTAAGAGTTTAGGTACAGGAGTTCCTGTCTTGGATATTCTGTCAGTTACTCCTGCTGGTAGTATTTTACAGCTCTGTCATTGGTTAAACTTCCCATTATTTGAAGCCATTCTTCTAAATGAACATGCCATAGTATCTTTCTATAAATAAAACTGTGAATGAATAATTCCCATAGGTTGGCTGAGGCTTTTATAGTCTCTGAATTCCTGAACACTTATTTTCTCTCTCAACATCATCTGTCTTCTTTTTTTCCTTAGACTTCAGAAAGTTGTCATCCATTTCCATTACATAAGAGCTTTTAAGTAATCTTAAGATTTTTGAAAGGACAGTTGATAAAACCTTATCTTGATTTTAAAAGGAAACCGTCAAGTCTGTTATGCCCTTCAAATGGCTTCCTTTTAGAAATCAAAGTTCCTACTGCATATGTATATATTTATGTATGTCTCAGTTGTCCTTCCTATCTGGAGATCATAAAATATGGTAAGATGGAGACTGAAACTCATCATTTCCTGGGCAGCAGGGACACAAAGCTGTGTTCCACTAATGAAAAATTTCAAATTACAATCTCTGTAAGAAGAAATTTTAAGTGATTGCTGTCTTGTGTATGTGTTGAAGATAAAGTATTTCATACTGGAAATTAAATACATTGATATGAAGAGATCATCTTTTAATTCTATCAATAGTTGTAGGTTTTTTTATCTTTGTTATTTAAAAAAATTGAAAAGAGGAAGGAAATGGGCAAAACCCAGGCATTAGTTCTTAGGGATAAACCTGTGTGCAGTGGAAAGATCTCTGCAGTTCAGCCTGGGCAATTTTGCCCTCAGGACTCATCAGTGCATCTTGTAGGAAAATGACTGTGTATTCTTATTAAAATATATTTCATTTGCTTGTCTGGAATATAGTATTGTATATTCTTTGTGTGCCTATCTAATGCTTTAGAAAAATATTATGAACATTATTAAAATCAGGAGGTTTAAGAAAGGTATGTTGTGTGATTAAGCAAGCTTTGTGCTTGCAGCTCCATTTGGGAAGCATGCATTGCTTTAGTTTTCTTTACTCTGATTCACAATGGTGACATTTAAGAGATTAAACAACAATGTTGACAGCCTGTAGCCTTAGGTTTCTCTAGAAATTGTATGATTCTATGAGGAAAATTGAAGCTATAAGAAATTCTTCTTAGGTGCCTTACAGAATACTTAAAAGAGATTCTCTTTCCCTACTGCACATTTATGCCATTTGAAGTATAACATCATGTTTCAGATGAAGTAACTTAGGGTTTATTTGACAAATGGGAGAAATGTGTAGATTTCACTAATCTTCAAAAACAAAGCATCAGAAATAATACTGGTCACTAGAGAGGAACCAATGTGAGGAAGCACTCATCAATTCAAAATACACTTTTTTTCCCCCTTAAGGTATCTCAGGTTTTTCCAACCAGTTTTCAAGGAAGAAATACAATATTTTTAAACGAAAAAAGAAGGTAATGTTCCAGATGCAAAACTACTGCACACATGGAGCTAACTACTACTTAATTGTACATTTTTCTCCTTCACATAAGCATGCTCTTAATCCTGTGGAAAGCAGGAAACTTGTAAACTAGTTTTCAGAGAGATACAAACCTCAGAAATGCATAGTACTTTTTCTCTCAAGTACCTTTTTGTTTAAAAAAAAATATTTTTTTACAATTATGTAACATAGATAATAGTATTTCCAGAGTGAAGGCATGGGAAAAATACTAGCCTAGCTTTGAAAGTAGTTCAGTACGATGAGCAGATGAAAAGGAGCTGCTTTTGCTGTCCAGAGTTTACAGTAAGAAACTTAAACTCTGTTTTGCAAGACACTGACGATTCCAACACAAGGGTTGTCATAGATAGAACTTCAGGGGAAGCAACATCTTCATCTTGTTCTGGCATCATTTACTGTTCTATGAAAGATACAAATTACTCCGGAGCAGATCTTTTAAACTTTGAGTGTCAGGTGTCAGCTTGGAGTTGAGACTTCAGCGAAGATCTGTTTGAATAGGAGTTCTTCAGTAAAGCTTTTCAGGTGTGATATAATTACCTGAAATTCCAGTTTTCCAGTCATTGCACTAGGCTTACAATTCATGTCAAAATGGATAAGCAAATTTAATTCTTCTGTATATTTATATATGTTTCTGTTCTATTCTTACATGAAATGCTACAGGACTCTCTTCTTTCTATTTTTCAGAGATGTTTCCTGAATATTTTCACAGAAAATAGTTTTCCTGTGTTGAAATTATTAATGTGCAAAGAACAGAGAAAGGGATTTCACTGTGCATGGGATTGTTGAGATACTCAACTGGTTCAGTCTTCATTTGCTGCAAAATCAAAACTCAAAATCAGTGAAAGATTGCTAAGAAATTACAGGTCTAACTAGGTATGTTGCATGTTCAGAGATGGATAAAATGCATAGGGAAACAAAGGTGTACTGATTCAACTACTGAAGAGGAAGGTCCTTGTTATAAGACTCCCAAAAAAAGTGCATCATTGATACACTAAACACAAGTGATAGATGCAAAGCTTGCTTCAGGAAAAATGACAGAAGGACATTGTTCACTTCATAGCTGCTTCTGACACATTCTGACATCCTTTGAGTTACTGCAAAGGTCTAATATAATATCTGTTAAAGAGGAACATGCATTTTGGAAAGCCTCAGATCACTAACTGGATAAGGAAAAAAAAATCACAGGAGAGAACTGAGAGTGTGAACTTTCACACATCTAGGCTATTAACTGCAGCTAAAATTAACCAAAGTGCTGGTTCAGATTTCGATCATGAGACTTCAGTCTTGGTCTTGTATTTCTCTATATTTCCTACAAGGAACAAATGCACAGCTTGTGTATGTTTGCTCAAAGTGTCAAGCTGCTAAATTTCCATTGCAGGGGCTTTTTCCTTCTCTAAAATGGAGATTCTTAGGCTTTTAGAAAGTGAACTGCACAGTCTAAAAGTTCTCAGGTCCAACCAAGCAAACCTTTGCACAGAATTAATGTGCACTGTTAGAGCCTGGGTTGATCTCAAGGCATCTCTTTAAGGTATAGCTGGGCCTTTTCCACAGTCCTAAAATGACCAGAGTTGTAGGTATGCATATTATGTCCATGGCAGCTGTCCTGAGTGAGCTGGCTCTGCTCTCCAGCACACAGGGACAGTGCTTCCTTGCCCTTGGAGGGCTGCTTGTGGCCTGCTCACAGCCGCAGCAGCAGAATGGAATACATCCAGTGTGCTGCTGGCTTGTTGCATGGTCAGTGGTGGTGATCTTGTCCTTGCAAACAGCAGTATTGTCACTAATATCTGGGGTTTTTCATAGGTCTTACAAAGCAGATGCCGTAAATGGTGTTCAGGAGGACTGAATGACTTTTGCTGATTTCTCCTGGGATGATTCTTTTTGGAAAGAATAGCTGAGCTATTTTTCTTGTACAGTGTTCCTAAACGACTTGAATAAATGGTTTCTCAGTAACGTTTATATCCACAAACCATAAGGGTTTTTTTACATCAAGCCTATCAAATATAAACAGCAGTTGAATTTTTTAACCACCTTTCCTTTTTCTAAGAGACTTTTTCCAAAGCCTTTCTGTGAATATGATGTTGCTTCCTTTGGCAAGTTTCTTTAGCATTTGGTGGTATAAGTGAGGTGTTCACCACTTAAACGGTCACCTAAACCTACTAAGTTTTATGTTAAGAATAATTTAAGTTGTTATAGTTCTATTAAGATTTTTTCCATTGTTCACAAAAAACTGAACAGTGGTGCTTTGAACTTGTGTGAGATACTTTAACATAATTCTGTGGTGTCTTTGTGTTTCCCTCCACAATATGTAAATTGCCAAAAGACATACAATCTGCACAAGACTGCTTTTCTCACAAAGTGGTGGGTTATAATACTTGTGTTTGTGTGACCACATCAGATGCGAAGCTTGAAAATGTTTTGAAATACAGTGTGGTTAGTGACCATCTGCCTTCAGCTTCTTTTACTGTCTAACTGTGAAAATACCTAGAAATTGTTCAGATTCAATAATACAGTATTTTTCAGTTCATTTGTGTCTGTATGTGCAGTTGTTATTACTTGGATTGCACTGATACTATGGTTATACCTGTTAATTAATATAGCAGTTATGCAGTTGAGATCAGGAAAGGAAGTGTCTTTGGAAAAGTGAAAAATAGCATAATGTTCTCTTATGCTAACTGTTTTCAGCATCAGATTTGAAAGCTAGTTTGTCTTAGTATGTTTTTAATGAAAGTCTCTGTACACTAAGTCATCAATACCGTTTTTTGGTCATGGGTTTTCTTATTTCAATACTATATAGATTAACTGTGCAAGCCTACATGACACTTAAGTTCTAACAGTTCTGGTACTTCAGGGGAAAGATAGACAAGGAGTTAAAAGCCTGTATGTTACTAGTATATCACTAGAATTAGGAAAGTGCCGTTAAAATATATCTTTATTTTTCTCAATTCACTTTAAGACTAAATAGGCTTCACTTGTGCTTTTCAAGAGACGTGTACTGGTATCTGTAAAATGAACTGGGGAATCTAAGTTGCCATTTTTTCTAGGGGCAAAAGTTAGGAATCATAATATAGGTCATCAAGCATGAGAGTTTTTGCCTTGTTCTCCTTGTCTCCTTAAATGTGCTAATAAATGCTAAAGTATGTACAGGAATTGCTGTTATTCTTACATGTCTCTGTTCTAAGTTTTGCGGTCTATAAAGATTCAGTGACTCTGTCTATAACTTAAGTGTTCTGAGTGAAGTAATGAAATTGATTTCTCACTAATGCATCAATGTATTTGAAATAGAAGTCTTTCTGCAGTCATTGCCTTTTATCACTGCAGAGCCATTAACTAATAGCTTCCATACTGGGACAATGGAGTGACTAGAGCCTGAGGGAAAATAATTTTCTGTAATATATCTGCAAGAAGCACCAGTCTACAAGAGCTGGATTTTTGTAGAAGCAGACTTTAGAAATCATTTGTTACTATCATTTTGGGAAGGGCAAGGGCTGAAAAATGATGAGAGGCATTCACATAATCAGAGAGAAAGAACAGAGAAAAGAGATGTGCTTTCTAGCAGAGGATTCTTGTTTAACTGTGAGGCCAGTTGAAGAAGAAAGTGCAAAGCAATGAAAAACAACACTTCAGTTTGGAGAAGAGGCCATTTGTGACAGGGAGGATCCTGGCACCCTTCCAGGACCCCAAACCTAGGCTTAAAGCAGTTCTCAAGACTAGTGAAAAGAAATTAGGTCAACATGTTTGTCTTTTCATCTATCTCAGTCTTTCTTGTGCTTCTGCTGTAGAGATGAGTTTGTCTCAGAATCAAGAATGAATGTTTTGTTTGCATTAATTAATATATCACAGTTAAGTGATTTGTAAAATCTGCATTGCTGAGGTCAAAGTTGAAAGAAAGTGCATGGATTAACTACCTGGGAATCAGAATAGCCCAGAGCAAGTCCTGGGAACCTACAGCAGAGTAGAGTGCTTTTGGTGAAGAAGGAGGGGAGCTTGTGTTGATGAGATTCCAGCCTAACCCCGGGTACTAGGAGCTGTCTGACCCCATATGAGAAGTTTCCAGACAGGGAGAATGCTTGATAATGTAATGCTGCCCCTTGAGCTTTTAGGCTGTGGGCGTGAAGAGTTTTCAGAACAAGACACAAAGGGCAGTTACCTGATGCTGGTTCCTCTAGCCCAGCTGGGAGAGATGCTGTTGTGTGAAACATTTCATTTAGGTATTCCTAGATCCAAAAAATGCCAAAAGCACAATTTAAGTTTGAAGAAATGAAGCCTGCAAGAAACTAGGATAGTGGGAAACAATTTGAGAGTTACTGACTTGATCTGCTTAATGGTCTGCCACCTTGAAGAATGAGCAGCCCCAGCTTGGTTCATGTGATTGCCGGGGCGAGAGGGGGAGAACTAAAACCCTGAGCGAATTTAAAAACCTGAGCTCCTAATGTTCTTTCACAAAGGGAGGAGTAGGAAAACCATTTCATTCTGTCTTTAACTTCAGAGCACTTGTGACACACAGAGGGAACAGTTCCTTCCGCTGATGGCGTCTGAATTCCTATAACAAACTGGAGCATCAGAATGTTGCAGATGGATTTCAGTTCGTGCACAGGAGTAATTAACAAGACCAGGTTCCAGTATCCTGCTTCCACTTATATAACAGTTCACCCAGCACTGTGTGAGTAATTTATGGACTTGTGACTTCCAGCACTACTACCCCATTCCAGCAGTCCATAGATAGTAATGTAGTTTTGCATCTGTGGCAAATGGCTTGGGATAAGGAAGATGTAAAGCAGAAGTTCAGGGTGAGGCAAGCCCGTAACAATACTGCTTTGGTTTGCGTGTTGGTGAGAAAGCTGCATTGGGAACTGAAGAATAGCAGGGGGCTGCCCCTCAGGTCATTTAGGCAGCATTTTTTCCTTTAGTCAGGCTGAATACTTCAGTACAATTTACGAGCTATTAAACAATTTATGTTTTTCCTTAGTAAGATACGTGGATATGTAAATATCTCTTGAGAATAAAGAAACCAAGAAGTACATTAACAACTGTCAGTGAAGGTTTTTAATCCTTCATTGTGTGCCCCTGTTGAGACCTAGGACATTAGCAGGAATACTGTAAGGCAACATTGTTCCACTCAAGAAAAATAGCTCTAGTTTCCGTAATGAATTCTAAAAGTACTTTAAATTCCACATAATAACTAATGTGCATTAATCTTGATCGCTGCAAGTCTTTAATGGCTGCTGAACAGCAGTATATATCTTCAATTAAAATGCCAGCTTGAAGCATGCATTAAAAATGTTACTAGAAGAGAAGCAGTGCTGCTAATTCATGGAGGGGGGGAATCTAGGAATCAAAATGGGTAGATATTCCCATTTCCAAGTAGTTTAGTAATCACTTGAACTCCTAATAGGTTCTTCCATTGGGAAAAACAAAGATATTTTAGAAAACTTGAACTTGCTTCAGAAGATTGTTTTATCAAGCCAGTTGTGGAGATTTGTCCCTGCATTGTTGTCAGCCGTGCACATGAAGAGCAGAATAGGAATGTTTTAATTCTCCACCCCACAGTAGATGTCACAGCAGCAAAAGTGTACTTTACCGTGTGACCCAAGCATATTTCCAATGCATTGCACAGAAGAGGTCCCTGTTTGCTGAGGGAAATGTGTCCTGTTCAGAGCTTCCTTTTGCTGTTTCTCATACTAACACTGTGGCTTGAGCGTGCCTTTAGCTATCCCAGTAAATATTTACTGGAAAATACAATTGAATACATGACAGTATATGTTTTGCCAGTTGCAGTGAAATAACCCATCAGACAAACCACATCACATTAAATGTTCTTGCAAAGTATGTTCCTACTAGGTAGAGAACCTGTAATGCTTGCAGATCAACAGAAAAAAGACATGTCTCAGCTGATGTTGCTGTTTGCTTCAGACCATTGAATGGTAATACAAGAAGGTTTTTAGTGTCCCAGGTGTTAGCAAGGGTGGGTAAACAGCACCTGAGCAGTGGGGCCAGAACTGCCTGCAAGATCTTGGTATGTGGCCAGGCTTCTCTTCTCTGCCAGGGGTGCGCACGTGCGCTGCCCCTCACCCCTGAGGGTCACCTGGCTGTGAAGGAGCCAGGGATATCTGACTGAGGTCACCAGTGAAGTGTGTTCTGGCAGTCTGGGAGAGGGCCTGTAAAGTGGTTTTATTCCTGAACTCAAACAGAGAAGTGTCTGGTCCCCTACATGGCATTTCAGACCTTGCTCCTGTCCCTGCATCAGTGTGGCTGTCCCATTCTCAGATAGCAACTAGAAAGAGAACAATTTGTTGCAGTCTCAGTTTTTGTTACATGTTTGAAGTGCTGTGTCTGTCTAGTCATTTGGAGCCCAGAGAAATACCTTTTCACATTTTCCTCCTGTGCACATCCATATATCCAGGTAAATTGATAATTGTACTTTATAGGAGCCTATGGCCAATGCCATTACATGAATAAGACCAGGCTGTCATGGATTAACTCCAGACATTAACTAAGAACCACACAGCCACTCACTCGCTTCCCCCTGCCCTGTGTGGGGGAGAACCAGGAAAAAAGTAAACCTATGGCTTGAGATAAGAACAGTTTAATAATTGAAACAAAATAAAATATTACAATAGCATCATAATAATCGTAATGAGAAGGAGATGATAGATTTAATTTCTCTAAGGGAAACAAGTGATGCACAATGTAGCTGCTCACCACCTGCTACTTGTCCCTCAGCAGCAATCAGTCCCGCCTGTCCGACAACCCCCAGTTTATGTGACATTCTGTGGTCTGGAATATCCCTTTGGCCAGTTTGGGTCATCTGTCCTGGCTGTGCTCCCTCCCAGGTCCTTGTGCAGTTCCTCACTGGCAGAGCACTGGACTCTGAAAAGCCCCTGGCTCAGGGTAAGCGCTGCTGAGCAACAACTGAGCCATCAGTGTTTTATCAACATCAGTCTCATACTGAATTCAAAGCATCACACTGTACTGGCTAGTGGAAAGAAAATTAATTCTCCAGGACACAGGCTCAGTAGCTGCCTTTTATTCTGGACTGATAAAAGATAATGAGCTGCTTCTCCTTCAGATGCCTTCTTCATTAGTGGTATGGGGAAGGCTGCAGCTGAATAATGAATCTGGGTTTTGGACAGCACCATCATAAAAAATTGCAGCTTTGCACCAGAAAGTACAGATCAAGTATAAACCACCATTGCTAGTTCAAATTTATTCCAGAAATATCGACAGAAAAAATTGTAGAGCAGACTGTAGAAGGGATCAAGACTGTGAGCCAGGAGAGCTGCAGTCTGCACTGGCTCATTTGTCACATCGTTGCTCGTGTGAAATCAACAGGTATGGGGGATTCTCGATGGTGTGATTCCATTTGGCACATAGGCTGGGGGTTGGCACATGCCTTTTGATCCAGATTAAATTTGTGATACTCACTGACCCAGTATTGTAGAGATCCAAATTTAATGAATGCAGACCCACTTTAAAAAGTGTTGGAATTGCACGGTAAAAGAAAGATGGGTGGCATTCTGTTTCGAATGTATTGCATGTATTTGTATGCTGTATATATATCATTTATGCAAACCTTATAAAACTGATGTAAAATTCATGTAGTTCTGACAGATATGCTTACAACCTCAATTCAGATGTTTCTTATTTGTAAATCAAGCCTTGACACTACTTTGCTTCTCATGGAAACCTAGCAGTTTCTAGACCAAATTTTTGAAAATTTCTTGTACCAAGAAGTGACTTCCTGCCTTGATGTCATTTCATTTTGTAACTTGCTTGCTTTTGTAAAACATCCTGTAGCAAAATGGACTGTCTGAAGCCAAGTGTTAACTTTTTAATACTGGTTAATTATTTTCTAGGTTGTCTGTAACTTTGTATTTTAATGCTGTTGAGTCTCCAAAACAGTCTTCTAAAACCCATTCTAATGCATGAAAAAATTATTTATTGTGTGCAATTTCAACAAATAAATAAAGAAGAGTCTAAGTTGTTAGGGCTAGAGTTTTGAGGAAGGAAGAGGTGAGGAGTGCCAAGGTAACATGTCTTGCCATTGGGATATAGAAACAAGTAGTAATGTCATGTTGCAGGAAGATGTATGATACAGAGAAAAAGTCTTGCAGCCCATTGCTAGATGGAACAGTCTCGGTCCCATGTACCACAGTGTAACCCACAGCCTGACAACAGCTCTAATTCCCCAACTGTTGTGCAGGAAGTACTCACTGGAAGCTGACTACAGACAGTGGACAACTGGCTTACCAGACTGTGAGGCAGACAGCAGAGCCAATAAACTGGGGGATTATCCAGTTAAATCACATGGCAATGTGAGGAGAATGAAGGACTGACCATTTTTAGCTGGAGTGAGCTAGTGCATTTCATGAAAGACTATACCTGCGTGGAAAGGGGATGTGTATTTTGGCCCATAGAACACACATTTGAAAAGAATTTGAAGTCTGTGTTTTGTGTTTCAGCCAAGATGACAGTTATACCAGTACCCAGTGATGTGTTTTGTCTTATTTTCAATATTTTATGATGAAGCAGAGATGTCCGTAGTTAATGTTCTTGTGAGCAAAGCAGTGAATGAACATCCTAGAAGGATGTTTGGTTTAGTTATTTGCAATTTAATCTCAATTATTTATTGAAAACCAGGACAAAGAGAAGAGTTGGCAAAAGTCAGAGTTTAAGGCTATGACAAAATCGTCTTATCTTTCAGTATAACTTAGTGTAGCCCATAACGTATGTATTAACATACAGATAAAGATAATCTACGGATATCTAATTTTAAAAGCCACCATATACCAAATCCTACTCCAACCTCCTGGGTTAGCACAGTCAGTGTGTTACCAGCTAAATTTCATCTTAACAATTTAAGAAGCCAGATAATGCATCCTGAAGAGTGTTCTTACTGCTTGTGAGTGATGCTGGCAAATCTAATCAGGATTCCAGACATTATTTTGCAGTGCTGGGGGTCTTCAAACTGGAGTTGGTTCTCCATTATATTGGCAGGGGGGTGCCTCCACATACACTTCATGCTTCTGCGAATAAAATGAAGGCAGTTTGACTTTTCTCAGATAAATCAGATGATGTTTCTTTTCTAACTTCTTATTTTGATGTATGGTTTTGAATTTTCTAAATTGCCCATACATCTTAGGGTTTTTTGTCCACTTTTCATCTTAATTTTTTATTGCATGCAACCATTTTTTTGAAACGGTGACTCATATTTAGATCTCTAGTGAGGACATTATTCTTCATCACTATCTCATTCACTATCTGAGGCTATCTCATTCCTATAACAGAAATTAGTTTGAGCAATTAGTCCATTTTCAACAGACTTTTTTTTCAAATCACATCCTGGTAGATTTGCTTTACTATGTCCATCCAGGCACTGGGAAGGAAGGCTTGAAACTTTCTTTGCTCTCTGCTGAGCCTTGGTATCTCCTATTTCAGCCCCCCAGAGCTACCCAGAATCTCTACAAAGCTATAGATCTACTGTCTGACATTTGTTATCAGAATGGGTAGTATTTGTAAACTAGAAGAAGCTGGGAAGAGAATTGATGCAAACGACAAAGGCCTGGTTTAGCTTTCAAATAGGATTAAGAAGTGATATGCCAGAGTGAATCTGTGCATTTTCCATTATGAAAGTGCCAGGTAATAGTCTGGCATTCCACATAGTGAAAAGTATATTTAATTTTCTATTGTCTTCTACATGTCAATGACAAGATTATTTGTTGTGTGATATAAAACTGCCACTGTCACCTCTACCTTTTGAAATAAGTCATATTGCATGTTGTAAATGTCTTCTTATAAGTACATGGATTATTTTTAAACAACTTGAAGTTAATAACAAGTAATATTTTAGAGACACAGTTTATATTTCTGTGATTTAATTACAGAAGCAAAATTGTAGATTCAACTTTTCAGTTTTCAATTATCCAATTTAATTATTACCTGTATCTAAATTAGTTCAATGCAGAGAAAATCACACAGCATTTCATTTTAAAGTTTTATTGCTACACTGTTTGGTTTTGGAATATCCCAGTGTTTAATTATTAAGAAATCACTGTTTTCATAAAGAAGACATTAATGTTGTTAAGAAACCACTGCTAGGGTGATTTTCTTGTTATTAAACTTTCCCCTTGATCTGAATATTAAGAAAACACAAGCTCATCAATGGGACAATTTTAGCAAATTTTACAAAATATCCTTGTTAACACACTGTAGTAATTTCTGGATTTATTTTAAATTTTCTGTGACTTCCTGACTTAAAATGCTCTCAATTTAGATATACATTGAGTGTTTAGTTTAGAGAACTACCTCTAAAGCTGTTGTAAGATGGTTTTTGGTTTCCAAAATAGTTTCTCACCATTGGAATTGTGCACAGGTGTGCTAAATTTTAAAGCAGAAAGACACTGAAGCTGTACAGAATTTAATTAGCTCTCACTTTACTGTTGTGTTAGTTAAAATACACTTTGGAACTGTCAGTTGGAATTGGTGGGTGCCTGGAAGAGGTTTTTGTGAGGAGCGTTGAAAGCACACTGTTCCTCCAACTGCAGGGGCTCTCTCTGCACCCCGGGGCTGTGCAAGGAACATTCTCGGTGCATTTTTCTGCATATTAGATTTCTGAATCATCCTGTAATCCTGCAGACAGCATTGGATGAGTTCTTGAGGAGATATATGAGGTGTCTGGCATTTGTTGCTGCAGCGCTAAATAGCGTCCTGTTTGTCACAGCACGAGCGTAAAGTGCAAACACACTCTGCGGCTTGCCAGTAGTGCTGGGGTAGTGCTGTTTGCTGCTGCCAAAGCTGTGCCTGGCAGCGGGCAGTGCTAGTGCCAGGGAGGAGCACTGGGACAGAAAATCCTGTGTTCCTGCACAGATGTACGAGGGACATTGCCAGAGGGTAGACACCTGAGTTACAGACAGGCTATGCACTCACTCTTGTATCAAGTGTACTTAAAAGGACATAGAATCAGAATGGTTTGGCATGGAAGGGACCTTAAAGATATTACCATGTATCCCATGTAAAGAAAACATAACCACAAAACTTAGAACATCTCTCTGAAAATTTAACCATCTTGTCTGTCTCATCTAACATACTAGTGCTCACAATGTTGATTTTCAGTCTATGGGTTCTCAGAGCTCAAGGCATTGAAGCTTGTTAGCCAACTACTGGTCTGGCATCTTTGGAATGGGTTAAAGAAGAGTTTTATTGGATAACCAGCCCTAGTTCTTCATAACTGAAGAGTATTGCCAGAGAACTAGTTTATCTGAATAAGTTGTTGCCATAGTCAAATTCCTGTGGAAGGAAGTCAAATTCCAGTTGCATTACCAAATGCCACATCACCTTCTTTGCATTGTGGAAGGAGTTTACAGAAAACTGTGGTCTAGGTGTGTGTGGAAACCAGGACAGACCTTCCACATGGAGCTTCAGAGGCGTGCCAGGGGCAGTGTAGGTTGTGTTGCAGGGCTGTGGTACTGTTGGAAGGCAGCACGCAGTTTCAAAATGCCCTTTCCAAACCCTTGTCTTCCAAGCTACTTACAGCTGCTGTGTGAGTGTTCTCATTAGAGAGAAACTTGGCTGTATTTGGTAGCAAATTGAAGTCCTAATTTATAATGTCAATGCTGTAAGCTGATTGCTTGTAAAAGACTAAACACATTTAGTCTGCAGACGCTGTTATTTGTACTGATTTTAGGAGCTATTGAAAAAAGTCAGGTCAGCTTGCGATAAATTAGAGGCTTATTATCAGAGTAGAGATGGGGGTTGTGGGTATTGGCAGTTTAAAGGATATGTCAACGTTTTTTAAAATACTTTCTGTAGTTTTTATTTGCAAGTTTAAACAAGGTTTGGAAAAAAAATTAAGTTTGCTTTGTTTAAAGCAAGGGTTATGTTGCCCTTTGAGTTCCTTTGCTAATTAGTTGTTTCTATTTTGATGTAGCACTGTATTTCTTAAAGGGGTGCCACTGGGATGCAAAACAAACCAGAGACAATCTGCTTTTCAGTTAAGAGAAGAAAAGTGGTTTTCCAACATTATTTTCAGCCAATTATAATTTAAGGCCTTAAAATAATAGAAGCAAGAAATACTGGACTTCTTTCATTTTTTTCCCTATGACTCTCTCAGTGAATTAAATTTAAATTAAATTTATAAGAATGCAGTTTTCATTCAACCTGTGCATTGTAATCAGATTTGTGGCCATTTTAACTGCTCAAGAGCTAAATAAATTTTCATTTTCAGCACATTTTTCTGGGCTATTTTTACAGGCATACAGCTTGTACTATTGCAACTTTGTAAACCTGTCTCGTCATTTGGAATATCACTGTTTCTCATTAGCATTCTGTAGATGAAATTTTCCTAAAAACTACTTTTATATGTATATAATGACAAATGGTTTTTTCTTTTCATTTTTAATATCATTGTGAATGACACTTGTAGTTTATTTAAATCTCTTGACAATTCATTTAAATATGTGAGATTTTTTGAAATGTAGATCTGTTTTGAAAAGATTTTTCCAGCATGTGAGCTGGTGGGCCTCTTAGTACTGGGTATTACAAAGGAAGAATACTTAATGCAAACGAAAAGAAAATGTGAATTTTAGAATTGTAGAAGTTTTTTCACAGAGTTTCAGATATTTAAAGTTCTACATTCAATGCATTGGCAGTTGTTCATATGTGGGGTTAAAGATACTCAGTTATTATCGACGTGTTTGACTTTTAATAGCAGTCAAGCAAAATTCATTTTAAAGTGCAAATCAGGCTAATGAAAGCCTGCAACATTCTGCTGAATCATTTTCTCTAAATAGTAAGAAGGAATCCTGTATGTGCTTAACTTTTCCACTCGAAAGTGCTACACACTATGGCTCTGAAACTGGAAATGACAAGGAATGGGCACAAAACAGTGAGGAAAATATACATTTTCAATTGTTATGTTAATAGATATGCCGCCGTGGGCATATACTGCTTTTTTTCTGAAGGAAGAAATTATTAACAGGATGTTATCTCTCTTTTCTGAATTTGCAAAGGAAAAATGCAGCTCTATGTTCCTTATAGCCTTCCTGCATACTTCTGTCAGGGTTAGCTTTTTATTTCATATCATAATACTTATTTAAATGTTTTTGAATACCTTTTGAAGCTGCAGTTTATAGTACACAAATACTGAAATATTTTTATATCATAGTAAAAACAATGCTGACATTCAGGAGAGATTTCTTTTGTTTTGGCTGTGGTTTTTTGGGTTTTTTTAATGTCTTCTTCCTCCCCATGAGTGACTAAGTTTTCATGTCAAGATTGAACAGAGCTGTCATTCCAGCCTTGCTGAAATAACAAGAACTGACAAAATAGATGATGGTCAATCTTTTCCATTTCCAAAGATACTATTTAATACAACTGAATGAGAGATGAATTATGGGACAGGCATCCCATAAAGTTTCTGGAAAGTCTTTTTGTAGACTGGAACTCCATTCTTTAATTAACTAGTCACACTGAGTATTTCAGATTCCTGTATTTTGTTGATTGTCCTCACTGAAATCTAGTTGCTGTGAAGTACATTCAAATTTTAAAAGTGACTTTAATGCATAAATTAATAATTTTGCTAGTCTTTGCCATAATTAGTTAGTAAATTAACTGTTCTGCACTTTCAAGAAATAATCAACTGGCAGTGAGATATTTCAGTGAACTGTTATTTATTTCTTCATAGACCCTTTTTTTTTCTTTTCTGTGAGATCTGTGTTATTGATTTATGTCCCAGTAAACTTAGAGTATTTGGGCTGGCTCTAAAAACCTGCTTGTGCTGACACAGTCTCTAATACTGCATCTGCAGTTGTGCGTACATGTTTCATTTGTGTAAATGATTGTTAATTTCATTTTTCAGTGAGCAAATAACATCAGTTTCCATAGATGCAGCCTTACAAACAGATGAATACTAATGTTTTCAGCTGTGAGCATTGTGGTATAGATTCCCTCCATGACTTTTTTTATCTTTATTTCTCAGTTAGCTCTGCCTGTGCACTTCCTATCCACTACTTGTTAAAGATGCACTACTAGTTTCTTCTTTTGCTGAGTAAGACTCTTTCAGGTTTCTTTAATTCCCAATTAGCTTTTCTTTGCTAATGGTATCATTAATGCCTAAAATAGCTCTGTAGCTCTGAAGGCTGAAATCATCATGAAGTCAGCAAGTGTTACTAAGGCTCCATACATTTGTATAGCTTTTAATGAAAATGTGCTAAGATTTCTTCCGGCTGGGCATTTTAAGCATGGGAGCTTCCTTGTCCAAACTGCATTCTAATAGAGGCTGCGTGGAAATAATTAGTGTTATGCCTGAGAAACTGCTTTTTATTGTGAATTAGGCGGCATTTAGTGCCCTGAAACTCCCTTAGCACACCACATTCGAGTTTCAGTAGCAAAGTATTCAGGAAACACTTTTACTTCATCCCATTTTTCCTTGTTAGGGATTTAGAGCCCAGAATGTATCCCAGGGTTTCAGCCTTGCCTCCCAGGAATATTACTTCTACCACCCTATGCTGAACAGCCAAACCGACCTGACATCAGTGGGAGGAAGTGCTCTGTAAAGCAGCAGCTGTGTCTCTTCTTGTCCCACAGCTGCAGCAGAAAGGGAAGATGGAACATAGTACTGTTCACTTCCCATTTTGATTTGGACTCCCTTTCTGACTTCCCACCACACCTTGTCCATCTCCCTGAAAAGCTGAGAAAGGGCAGGTCAGGTATCAGTCAACCAGCCCACAAACCAAACAGTCTGGGCTAATGAGAATTCCTGTTTCTTGGAAAACAGCAATAAAAGTGTCTGTATAAATAAAAATTGCTTTGTTTACAGCATTGCTTACAAGCTCACAAATTTACTGCTAATATGTGCCTTTATTTCTTTTGGATATGTATAATTTATGTCACTATTTATCAAAGATCTTCGTTGCTATATCGTATTTCTCTGTGCTCTCAGAAGTAATGGTATTATTGTTAAATTACTGGTTTTTTGCTAAAATAGGTAGATCATTGTATTAGCTTTTCATGACTGCAAGGGGGTGCATTCTCTTCTTAATGAAACCCCACCCAGCAAGGAAAAGGAAAGTTATTTGAGAGATGCCTGCTCCTTTGCAGGTATTTTTCTGCTTGAAATTTGATCAAATTATCTGGAAGGATTTTGAAGGTGTCTCTATATCTCATTATGAATTCTGTGCAATACAAAAAATCTCAACTTTATTTTTGTCTCAGAAGTACACTTCTGATATAAAATTCCCTTTGGCAAGGAAAAGAGATTTTAGGATTCCACAAATCCAAATTCCTTTGCTTATGGCTACATCCCAGTTGAAGCGTTAGATTTTCCTTGGAGATCTTTCAGAGCCAGGAACATGATTCTTTCAGCAGGGTATGGTGCACATCAGCTTCCTGTTTAAACTGGTTCATTCTCCAGAGATGCGAAGAAATGTGTTGTTCAGCCTGGCAGTACTAATCCAAAGAGACACAAAAGGGAAGCAAAAGGGAAGGATGGGACCCCAGAGTTTGGAAGCATGAAAGTGTAGATGCTGGTGCAGTGAGATTTGGTTAATCAGTTAAGGTTTTATTTTTATAAAAAAAGCAGAAACTTGAATATTTCAAAATCATACAACGACTTTTGTATTTTGGTAATCTCTCTTTCACACAATGGCTTTCTTCTTTCTTTTGGGATGCAAGAGGAAAGTAAATCTCATGATTTTCAAACAGTCTCATACTTTCTTCAGAAGAATGTAAGAAACAAATTAACACTACTTTGTTCTTTACACCTATCACTGACAGTACATAACAGCAATTAAAAAATGAATTGTGTGAACTGGGTACTGTTAGTTCATTTAAAAGCAAGCACTGTACTTTTTGCCTAGACCTGAAAACAGATGAGTCCTTTAGCCTCATTTTTTCTCATGTTGAATATGAGTCTCTCAGGAAGCACCGAGACACCTCCATTCACGGACCTTGTCTCTGTCTGTCCTTCCAGGGGTCACAAGCGCAAACTGGATGAAGATGATGCTGCCAGTGAATCCAGTAAAGAATCCAGCAATGAAGATGAGGAAGGAAGCAGTTCTGAAGCGGATGAAATGGCAGCAGCACTTGAAGCTGAACTGAATGACTTCATGTGAGATTCATACAGAAGACAGAATTTGTAATTATATTTTACTTCTCATAAACAGATCGGACTTCAGATGAGTCCCTTATGTCAGTACTCAATGTTTTTCCAAAATGTGTGTGTATATTTTGCAAAGCAACTCAAGAGGTGACACATTATTTTACAAAATCAGAAATAGATGTTTTTAAGTTGTTTTACTAAAGGAAAATATACTTTTTTAAGCAAAAAAAGTATTAAATGGGACATGGTGTGCTATGCCAAAGACATGTTAGGAGCTCTGCAGAACCTTCATGTACGGGACAGTGGTAGAAAGATTTGTAATTAAACATGCATCAAGTTTCTAAAAGTATTGCAGGCTGTGGTTTATGGGTTACAATCTTCAATAAAATAAGGAGATAAAGGAGATGGAATTGTCTGGGTAGTACAGCAGGAACCTAATAAACTGGTCATCCTTTTCCACAAATAAAGCTATCAAATATAAAAGGATTTTTGAAATAAAAAAGAACTATTTATATTTGTATAGAAACAGAGAACGTGATATGCAAGCTTTGTGAACTCTGCACTTGACCCACTTGTCATTTGCTTGTAAGAGAATACATAGTGATCAACGTCCATGGTTTTAGGTTACTTTGTTGAATAGTTGGGTTCTTTAGAGACATTGTTTAGATTTTAACTTTTCTTCTCTGTAACCAGAAATATAGCACAGCAGACTATGTGGTCCTGTACTGCCACAAGATGCATATTCACCCATTTGTGTTGTCTTGGAAAGAAAAAGTGCTACTTCAGTCTAGATAGGATTTAATTTCTTTGACAAGAGACCTGATGTAAAGTTTTTGTATATTCTATTTCATATTTGACCCACAAAACAGATTTTCTTTCATTTAATAAAGGTTCATTTTGTATGCTTTGTTTCTCTTTCCTGTTCATTTTCTTCCATCAAACATAAGGCACTTTTCTGTATTATTTTTCCTTTATTCTGCATGAAAATAATGAAAAATGTTGAAAGCAAGTGAAAATTTGTAGATTCAGGCAGGTAGCTGAAGGACAGAAGAGAAACACTGGCTTGAAAGATTCATGGACTCTAACATCCGACATTTTCTCAGGTGTTTTTGACTGGCTGCTGAAACTACCCTGAGAGTTGTTGCTCTGGTATTGAATTTCTGAGGCTGAGACCGTGGTTTATTTTCAATTGTTAGCAACTGGAGATCAAATCCTTGTAACAATATTTGCAAAAGAAGACTCATTAGTTCATATGTCATGGTTAAAAGGAAGTACATTCTGGTGCAGAAATACTTCATTTTCCACTTAGCAGTAAAACAGAACATTTCAGTAGAATCTCAACTGCTTTACAAATAGCACTCTAATTTTAAAGCTTCATAATGACAATAAAAGGAAAACAGAAAATACAAGAGCCTTTTCAGATTAATGCTGCTTTTCCACTTTAGAATGCAAAGTCAGCATCCACAGACAAAAATAGTGGATTTTGTGGGAAAATGTTCCGTTTCCTGGAGCTTTACATGGGTACCACACAGCTGAATGCTACAGTGCCCTGCCTGCTGTAGCTCTCCATTAAAACAAGCAGGATCTCTGCAAGTGACTGTAATCATATAACAGAAGGAAAAGATTAATGCTTGTAAAATGGGAAGTCAAAATACTTTCTTTTTTTTCAGCAGCCTGAATGCAGCCTCCCCAGCTACCAGAGGATAACTCCTTGCAATTAAATACTGAAATGTCAGGGGTTATGGGGTGTGTTTTGTGTTTCCTTAAAACCTCACTTGAAATAATGTGAAATAACATCGACATTCCGGGTCACTGTGATGCTGCAAATTACTTGACAGCACAGATTTCAGCAGAGACTCGTTCTGGCTGATGGTCTTTACCAGTCACGCAACTCTGTGGCAGCATTCAAGCTCTGACTGTAAACACAGCCAGCGAGCAAAGCTGGGCAGGTTCTGCCTTGGCTCAAGCAGCTTTGCTGGGTGCTGCATCCCTGGTACCACGACTGCCTCACAGGGCTCATGTGGACAAGCTCTTCGGTGAGAAGGGCTGTATCTTCCTCCCAGTGTTACTTTATGGATGATGGTTTAACTGGGGCGGGGGGTCTGGGCAGGAGTCCTAAAAGCCATCAGCACTCCAGTGTCTCTTAACAAACCCTGCCCTCCAGTCCTTGGAGTAGGGGGGACCTAGCATGGGAAGGGTTGAGAACCACCAACCCATTGCTCACTGCCAGAGCAGCCCAGAAGGCATCAAGCCTGCTTTCTGCCGAAATGTAGCCTCCTGCTCATTCAGGTGGCTGTGTCAAGTGCACTGGTCACCAGTCTCTGCACAGGCAGGAGAGAGAAGTGAAAAACGAAGATTTAATAGATGATAAGTTAAATGCCTATTCTAACCTGCCAGCAAGAAGTCTCTGGATGTATGAAGTTGTCACTCACTCCCACTAGCTTACACTTGTTTGAAGGTGCAGGAGCATAGCAGGAAAAGCAACAAATGCACTTTGTGAAGTGATTTTAACTCTTTATTAAGTGACCTACATATTTTGACTGGGTGTTTTATCTTGCCTTCTTGGCCTAGTTCTGTACATTAGGTAGCTAGCAGGGACCTGCTGCCAGTGAGGGCACTCTGACGACTGATGGGGAAACCAGATTCCCAGTGAGGCTGTTGACCTTACTGGGCAGTACTGGTTTCTGAAAGGGCACCAGATGTGGAAATGAGCACAGAAAAGGCACCTCGCTTCATGAAGCTTTATAAGCGTGTACTATCACTGCTGGCCAGGAAAGATGGCTCCTAACGGCTCATGGTTATTTAAGAACTGGTAACAACCATTGTTTTGATTTAAAGACCAACAGTTAAACTTTCTCCTTGACTTGCCCTCACCAGTTCTTAAGGGAATGAGAAGACATCACAGCTCTGATGAGAACCATAGAATAGTTTGGGTTGGAGGGGACCTTTAAAGGTCACCTAGTCCATTCTCCCTGCAAGGAACAGGGACATCTTTAACTAAACCAGGTTGCTCAGAGCTTGGTCCAGCCTGGCCTCAAATGTTTATAGGGATGGGATGTTGGGGTAGCTGAGCCCATCCTGGGACGTTGGTGGGACAACTCTGCTGTATGAAACCACCCCTTTGAAAGCGAAATGGCCTCTCCCTGAGTTGCCGTACCTGGATATGTTAATTCTCCTATATTGATTAACCTTAACCGGTCCCCTAACCCTATCCCTTGCTCCTTCTGTATCCCCCTACCTCCCTCTCCTCCCCTGTGCCCCCTGCCCTCTGGCCAGTGCCCTATAACAAGGGTTTCACAAGGCCATTTGGCCTCTTTTGCCTCTGGACTCCCTCAGGAATAAAGCGTCTTGGGACTCCATGCTTTGGAGCCCTCTGTTAAACCCTGGGAACGCACGAGCCATCTAGCTGGGGGGAGGTGGATACTCGCCAGAACACCGGCTGGGGTAAGGGACAGAGCTGTCTGCACAGCAGTCGGTTGTACTGGCCAGTGGCATCTTCTGAAGCCTCCAAGACACTCCTGGTATAGCAGAAGTTTCCACCCGCCCCACACCTCCCCCCAGAACTGCGTTAATGGGGATGTAGTGAGACCTGTGATAAAAGCAAAAAACATCACGTAGTGGCCAAATTTTTCTCCTTGTGCATGTGCTGGGAAGGGGGAAGATGAGGGAGCAGTTGCTTAGCACTGAGATGTGGAAAGCTCCAAGCACGCAGATACTTTCACTGTTGAGTTTTATGATTATGTGAAGTAGGCCTCAAGTTTTCTCAGATGGTAACATCCTGTGTGAAGGGTGGGAAGTCTCAATTTTCCTTCTTGGCACTACTGCTTGCAGAATAGGTGACTGTCTTACAAGTGTGAAAATACACATACACAAACCTGGAGCTGTACCTAAAGGTTTCTCAGCTCTGCCTAATTTTACTACAGTGAACGTTGCAGTAGGTGACAAGTTAAAGAATAAATACATAGCGGTCTTGTTAAGGAAGGTGAAAAATCAGCATGAGAAGACTCCCAGTTCTCACTACTTGCAGACAAGCTTTTTATACATTTGTTTTTCCTATTCAATCCCACCTTCTGTTGTCATTTCAGAAGTGTTTGGAGCCCAGCACCCAGCTCAGCTTCCCCTCCCTTCCCTCTCTGAGGAGCAGAAGGCATCAGTATCCAATCCCCCAGGCAGCATCACATACAGCAGGCGTACATACCTGTACTGATAGGCTGCAGCTGCATATCCCGAGCCCTTCCTGCTGACCTGGCAGCAGGTTTGAGAGAGAGAGAGGGACGAACTATAATAACAGCAGTAACAAATAGTACAGGTAAGTGAAAATACCGCCTTTTGGTAGGCTGAGTGTGAGTGCTTCCATGTGGAAGGAGGAACATCTTTCTTCTAGGAATTTATTTCTCAGTGTCTTACAGCTTATAACCATAAATGGATAAACTTTTTCTTCTGGCCTGGCCTCCCATGTAGATCAACTGGATCATTCCCAGCAGCTGTTAAATCATTGTCCCCAAGAGCCAGTCCAGCTGCTTTCCTGGATGTCCTCAGGGCTCACATGAACCCTGTGATCTTTCTCCTCCACGGAAAGAGTAAGTTTGTTGTCATCAATATATGCACCACAGAATGGCTGAAGTGGGAGTGGACCTCCGGAGGTCATCTGGTCTAATCCCCTGCTCAAGCAGGGAGGGTCACCTACAGCTGAGTGTCCATGTCCATGTCCACGCAGTTTCTGGATGTCTCCAAGGATGGAGAGTCCATAGCCTGTGCTCAGTCACCCTCACAGTAAACAGATACCTTTTTTTTATTTTCCTTCTTTTTAGGGGATGTGGAAAGGAAAAAAATGAGTACAAGGAGTATGATTGCTGGGTAAGACAGAGGAGGCATAAAGCAAGTGTGGCCCTCACACTTGAGTTTCTCAAAGAGCTGAAACTTTAGGATGCATGATTGCCAAAAGTTTGTTTTCATTCAAGTCCAGAAACAGACACTGTACTGGAGAATCCCCTACCATATGTTAGTGATAAGTGTGGATTTTAATATATATGTGATGGGGTTTTGAGCCACTTGAGATTTTATTTGGGAACAAGATTTGAGAATGATGCCAGGCACTTGGAACACAGGATTGCTAGAACTGCAGAGAAATAGACATGAACTATAAGCCAAGTCCTCTTTTGTGCAAACTCTATTTCTGGTACAGCAAATTATTCCTTTCAGTCTTCTCATTCTTCATGACTTCCTCTTTTTGCTAGAGTGGCAGAAATGTCCTGTGACCTGATCCTGGGGGAGGGTGGTGTTGACATAGGCCCCAACCCCAGAGCATTCAGATTATTTACTTAACGAGATGGGGGCTGATTTTGACTCAGATTCTGTTGTGTGCACTGAACAGAGGGTGGATTTGATGTGTTTGCATTACTTGACATTGCTGACTTGCACAGGCCCTTTTGAACCCCCTAGAGTTCTCATCCCTGCAGGTCTCATGCCCTCCAAGAGTGTGTTGCCACCCCATGAGTCAGAGCCCCCTTGGCAAGGGATGATTAATTCTCTTTTCTTTCCACACTCCGTCATAACTCTGTTTCCTGAAAAGACAAGGAGCCACATCTGATAGATACAAGTATGTATGTCACTTCTAAAGATCTCCATCCCAAGATGAAGCTGGACTGACTTAGTCATTGGGTGGGTTTAGGGGCACTTTAAAGGTAGAGCAGATGCTAACCTGTAACACCAGAGGTAGAAGTGCATTTTGTTGCCCTGTCTGTGGGACGGACAGCTGTGTTCACTTGCTGTTCCATATCCTGTCCTCTTCCACTGAGTGGTCCTCCATGAGTCAGTGTGTCTCACCAGGAGACTGGGAAGCAGAACAGAGCGAGACCTTCCTCCTGAGTCACCGCTGCCGTCTCCCTGAGCCAAAGTCTCAACAGAGCTGGCAGACAGTAACCGTACTGCAAAGCCATGTAGGCTTAATAGGCGATGGCAAAACACCCATCGTTCTCTAAGGCTGCTCTTAGAGCAGTGCAGTTCTCCTCTGACCCTTCTACATCTGCCAGGGGAAGCCTTGAAAAAGTGATTCACAGTGACAGGTCTCTACTGACACTAATCATGAGGAAGAAACCTTGACCGAGGACTATCAGAAGGGCTGGGTCCTCCTCCCTTTCCCTTCTCTACAGGAGACCAACATCTCTAAGTCCCCAAGACTATTTGCCTGTCAGACTTTGGATATTGTTGCTCCTTCACAACAATCAAGCTGTTCTTGCTAAAGCACAAATTACCATTGCTGTTGATCAATTGTAAGCAGCAAAACCCATAGGCAACAGTCTCCTCCTCCTCCTTATGCTGCCTTCAGAGCAGGTTCTGGCAGGGAATATAGCAAGAAGTCAGAAAAGCTTCTTATCTTTTCAGATCTACCACTATGGATATGTATGGCCCTTTCAGGACATAAGTATTAAATATGTCACTTAGTTCCAATATAAATGGTGCTTGGGAGGTTCTCTGTTTTAATTAAGTGGATGAGTTTGGTCCTCAGAGAGCTCAACATGTCCTTGGGTGAATAAATGTTTTAATAATTCACCTTCGTCTCTCATAATCTTATAACTGCAACCCACAGAAAAGCTTTCTTGTCTTTGACACTGAATACCAAATTAAGAACACTCCATTTGATTCCTCTGCTTTTTGCTTTCTGTCCTTGGATCCAAGCTCCCAGCCAGTCTCTCAGACCAAGCGGGGAGCCCCACCATAGGACTCATATGCACAGCTGCCCTGTGCCGAGTCCACAGGACACAGCCATCAGCTGCATCCTCCTTGCCTCTCCTCCCTCCAGGGGCTGCCTTTGGAAGCTGTATCACTTCTGATCCTGCCTCAGAACAACAGCTGTGCATCTTCCAGCATCCATCTGCTTCACTGACCATCACCTTTCCCTCGCCAGTGGAAAAGGTGTTCTGCTTGCTGGCACAAAGCACATCTTCCCCTGCAGCTGGCTCCTCCTGTCAGCAACCCAAGACACTTTTTGGCACTTTTGGTTTTGGCACTTTAAATCTCTCTTCTTTTTAAAATTTCCTAAGACAGCTAAGGAGGTGAAAGCAGGCCCCTGGTGGGCTGTGGGATGGAAAAGCAAGAAACTCAAGAGTCTGAAAGTTGTGCATTTCCAGAAGGACTCCTCTCTCACTACAGAGGCTATGCTTGGTATGAATTCATCTGAACATACCCATCAGGCAAGGAAAGGTGAACAAAGGCTGGACACTGTTTCCTTACATGAGAGAGTCCTCAGTCTATAAGGGGATAGAAGGGGCAAAACAGAGATTCATCAGATTAGAAATTCTCCTCTATAGAATGTGCCCAGGGCTGTATCAGCCCAACACCTACTGCTGTCCTTGCAGCTTGAACTACAGCCCATACACAGGTCATCGAGCAGAGCCCGTGGTTAGCTTCATTACAGGAGGGTACCCATAGGTGCAGACTGGGGCACTACAGGGGTTAATTTCAGCTGTGGCCTTATGTAACTTTTAATTGCCTGCATTTGACATCTATGAGGCAAAGGCACTAACAACGGCAGTGGAAGTGCTGAGGAATAAGTCCGTGAGTAATTCCTGTTTTATCCCCAGCTTATATCATTTACCTCATTACGGGATTGCCTGCAGCCTTCAGCTGCTCTCTGCTTCCCCAGAGTTAATAGATTTCACATGTCTCTGTGCCACGTCCCTGTCTCAGCTGAACTCTCCACGCAGAGACAGCACAACCTCCCCCCACGCCCGCAGACGGTGAGTTGGTGTGAAGACAACCCCAGCACTCGGTGATGGGGATGCAGCAGCTGCTGTCTGAACACGTACGATGTTCAAAGAGCAGGCCTGGCCACGGTGCTTTGCTGTGATGCAGCACAGGCTGAGACGTGAGAGTGGCAATGCAGAAACAGCAGATAACAAAAATGCTGCCCGTGCTGGAGAGGGACAGATTGCAACTGTGCTGCAGCTCACTCATCTTGGACTGCAACCACCCTGGAGCAGCCCTGAGCAGGACATTTCGGGCCCCTCACTACAACCCAGTCACTGAGATGCTGGACTGTGTCCAGAGAAGGGAATGAACCTGGTGAAGGGTCTGGAGCACAAGTCTGATGAGGAGCAGCTGAGGGAGCTGGGGGTGTTTAGTCTGGAGAAAAGGAAGCTCAGAGGGGACCTTATCGCTCTCTACAACTCCCTGAAAGGAGGGTGTAGCCAGGTCGGAGTTGGTTTCTTTTCCCAAGTAGCAAGAGAAAGGACAAGAGGAATGTACTCAAGTTGTGCCAGAGGAGGTTTACTTGGATCTTAGGAAAAAATTCATTACTGAAAGGATGGTCAGGCATTGGAACAGGTTGTTCAGAGTGAAGAGTTCAAAAGGCATGTGGACATGGCACCAGGAGCCATGGTTTAGTGGTGGACTTGGCAGTGCTGGGTTAACAGTTTCAATGAANAGGATGGTCAGGCATTGGAACAGGTTGTTCAGAGTGAAGAGTTCAAAAGGCATGTGGACATGGCACCAGGAGCCATGGTTTAGTGGTGGACTTGGCAGTGCTGGGTTAACAGTTTCAATGAACTAAGAGGTCTTTTCCAACCTAAACTATTCTATAATTCTATGAAACAGCCTCTGTGTGCCAGTTTCTGCGTGGGTTTGGGTGAAGTAGTCCTCACAGTCAGTGTGAGCTCCATCACCTGGCAGCCTCATCTGGAATCCAGATCTTGGTATTAGGAGCACAAGATGTGTTGCTTTTCTTAGATCCCCCCATTGCTTGTCCTGGTGCTGCAAAGGGCTGTGGGACATCATGGAGCTCCCAAGAGAGGCAGCTCCTGCTGGGTGGAAACTGCTGTGTCTCCCTCAATGGAGACCCTGGAGCTCACACTGGCTGAGGAGGTGCTCTCTGGCATCTCTGGAAGCTGTTATGGACCACTTTTCAGATCAGAAGTAAGAATTTAAAACTAATTCAGGATCCTCTTCTGTGTCATTGTGGAATTATATGGAAACCTATAGAGCACAAAGGAAAAACTACTTTCACTGCTCAGAGTTTCCTGAGATGATACTGAAGGCTCAGTGCTTGTAGCTCTCATGCTATGATGTTCACTTGGCTTTCCTGGGAGATATTTAGCTAATCATTATCATTTAATACCTTTGTATCTGTAGATATTGCTGCATCACTCTTGTGACACACTTCTGCTACTGACTGTTACCAACTCTCTATTTAAAACAGTGGAGTCTGTGAACTACAGGAATCTCAATTTGCACTTTAAGAAAAAGTGAATTTTCTTCTCCAGTCCTTCAGATTGTGAGGCAAACTTTGAAATCATGTCCTGGCTGCACTTTGAAAAAGCTCAGCATCTCAGCAACGAGTATATCCGGTGATTTTTAAGCTAAGCTCACAGCTTCGTGGGTGTTTACATGCAATTTTAAATGTGAGGGGCTATGAATAATAATAGTAGTCTCGAGGCAACGAGGTGTAATGAGGTAAACAATATGAGATTTTCCCACTGAGTTGAAATAAGACTCCTTCAAACCTTTTGTGAAATTTTGACACAGCCCAAAGAAACGTTTTCTGAGGAGCATGTGGGCTGCAATATTGGGAACAGGTTCTTCCAGTGTTGACAAGTAAGGATACTGCCTCAGAAATTACATCCAAGCATTTTCAGAGTTGAATATCTTATAAATATATTCTTTATGTTCTGATGTGAGATTGGGCACTGGAGGGTGCATCTGTTTTCCAACAGAGAGGATCTGAATGATGTAGTTCGAAGAGAGGAGCTAAAGCTCAAAGATGAAGCCTTGCTATGAAGTATCCTACAAAACAAGAAAGCTAGACCAAGATTCGGAAATATTTGGGGTGAGAGGAATGCAAATCACGCCAGATACTAGTGGCTTCAATGCAGTGGCGTCAATATGAGTCCCTCACAAAACTCATGAGTATCCTTTGTTTCAGACAGTTTTTGCCCCCATAGAGACTACCTGAGATGCAGGCTTTGACTGAAAATCATCTAGTGCAATCAGTAGAATTTCCACTTGCCATTTTCTTCCCATTACTTTGGCATTTTGGGCCAAATATTTTACAATATTTCTAATGTCCCTTCTTGAAACTACCAACATGCAGTTCCTCATCATTGCTTTCAAGAGGCCCAAGTTCAGCTGGCTGCCTGTGTGCACACAGACTGGCTGATTAAAACAAGAATATATTCTTGTTTGCACCTGCTCCTCTGTCTTTTCATGCTTTAAACTGGAAGCCTAATGTGGCCAGCCATTTTAAAAATTGTGTGCGGTGCTGCACCTGCGTGAGGGCAAACTGCAGTACCAACGCAGGCTGGGGAATGGAGAGATGGAGAGCAGCCCTGTGGAGAAGGACTTTGAGGTGCTGCAGGAGGAGAGGCTGGACATGACCCAGCAATGTGCACTGGCAGCCCAGAACGCAATTCCTGTCCTGGGCTGCACCAAAAGCAGCGTGGCCAGCAGGGCAAGGGAGGGGATTCTGCCCCTCCACTCTGCTCTGGTGAGACCCACCTGGAGCACTGCATCCAGCTCTGGGGCCCTCAGCACCTGTTGAAGCAAGTCCAGAGGAGGGCCACAAATATGGAGCATTTCTCCTATGAAGACAGACTGAGAGCTGGGATTGTTCAGCCTGGAGAAGGGAAGGCTTCAGGGAGACCTCATTGCAGCCTTTCAGTACTTATAGGGGGCTTACAAAAAAGGTGAGAACAGACTTTTTAGCAGGGCCTGCTGGGATAGGACAAAGGGTAGTGGTTGTAAACTAAAAGAGAGTAAATTCAGGCTAGATACAAGGAAAAATTTTTTATGGTGAGAGTGGTGAAACACTGGAACACATTGCCCAGAGAAGTTGTGAATGTCACATCCTGGGGGACATTCAAGACCAGGCTGAGCAGGGCTCTGAGCAACCTGGTCTAGCTGAATGTCCCTGCTTAATGCAGGGAGGATATTAGACTAGATGGGCTTTCAAGGTCCCTTCCAACCCAGACTATTCTATCATTCTATGAAAAGCATCAAGGCCCTGGAGCTGAGCTTCTGCAGCAAGTTGATTTGAAGAATAAATTTTGAAAATATAAAAATAGGCTTTTAGCAGCCTGCCTGACAGAGGCAGAGACATTGTGTGGGCAAACTGTTCCAGAACACGGCTGTGCAATGGTTATTAAGAGCTGTACTTCCATAATAACAGTGCTGGGAGCTTTCCTTAGTAAAGAACGATAAGCAAGTTTCAACTTCCTTGCTGAGACCTGGAGGCAGCACTGTGCTTGGTTAGCTCTGGTGCATTATGCTGTAATAGCTAAGCAATATACTTTGAGTGAAGGTTGAATAACAGTGTTTTCTCTCCCCTCTCCCCCCCACACCACTTTGCTTTCAGAATAGCATCTTCCATTGTTGGTTATTTTCATTATCAACTGATTTCCCCAACGACTGCTCTAACCATCGTTTCCTAGCTTCTGGGCATTAAGCACAGGTCGCTGCAGCATAATTGGATTAAATTAGAGACTGGCTTTGAACAACATAATTGATTTGAATTTTATTCTGTTTTCTCTAGCCAATTTTTCACTAAGAATCGCAATGCCTGTGAGCCTGGGCATGGACTTGAGTCTTCTACAGGCAAAGCCTTCATGAATGAGAGTCCCTCCTTGCTTTAGCGGGTACCTTCACCCATGCTCCATGTACCCCTCCACCTGGGAGGGGTTCCCGCTGGGCTTCATGCCTTCATTCTGCCACCCTTTGCAAGGGGTATGGGTGCTAGAGGAGCCATGAACTGACCCTCTTCTCCCCCGTCACTGTGGGGGTTGCTTCGTGCTGCAGGAAGGGTTTTGTTCTTTGTCACAGGGTCTGTCATTGCTGTGGCACGGGGTGTGGGTGATGCTACACGCGGGGACTGGTCTGCCCAGCTGTCCCCACATGGACCCTGCTTCAGGAATGCTCTGCGACACACTTGGTTCTAACATCACCTGGGCCTTTCTAGGCATTTAGCTGTGTTGCTGCCACGCCCAGCACGGCAAGCCCTGTGTGCTGCCATGGTTTCTAACTGGGTTTTGATTCTGGGTTTCACGGATGCAGGTGTGGAGTGGGGAGTGCCTTGCAGATCCTGCATCAGGGCCTCCAGGATGCCTGGTCAGGTCCCTGAAGCAGCATGCACTCACCAGGGATCCCCAAAACATGCTTCATGGTTCACTCCCAAAGCTTTCTTTTTCTATGCAAAACATCTCTTAGTTTTCACCACAACATCTTCATTGACTGTTAGAGAATGAAAAGGCTTTTAATTATAAATTTGAATACTTATGAAAATCTTGACTGAATTGTGTGGCTGCAGCCCATCATCCTGAGTATCTCTGAGCTCCCTGTGTCATTTCAGCTCCTCTCAGATGACTGCAGAGGTTGGCAGAAGTGCTCAGCGTGTGCCCTTCCTGCTATGGGAAGGGATTTGTCTGGGATATTTGGGCAGTGGTTACCTCGAAGAGGGAACTGCCCAGGATTAGGATAGGATCCTAGCATGAGTCACTCAGGCTTGTACTACCTGTCACAACTTAAACAGAGCACATGGTACTTTTGCATTCCCAGCAAGCCCAAGGTTGCCATTCCACTAATTTCAGCAGACCCGGGATATCCTTGCCATGCCTTTGACAGCACCTGGCTCTCATATTCATATGTGGTAGCACACTGCTGTGACCACATCCCATCATGCCCTCTCAAAGTAAAGGAAAAGGGATACAGCTGTGTTACTGCTTTCCACTTCAGGGCCAAGAAAAAACAGAACTAAACGCAGTGTCAGTACTAAAGGGCTACTGGCCCTTGTCCTTCCTATTTTTTTGGTGAAAGGGAGTGATGCTGCCCAACATACAATTCAGTCCTCTGAAGCCACCAAATTCTGTGTCTGCAGCAACCTGGTATCCTATTTCCAAACAAATCAGAGATGGAAGGAATGGAGACAAGTCAACCCCATTGCCCAGTGATGCAGGGCACTCCCTTGGAAAATCAGCTGCTCCTCAGCTGTCAGCATCTGCTGCACGCGTCAGCCTTAGAGTGCGTGCTCCCTGGCTGCACTGCTGCCTGCAAGTTCCACAAGGCAGAAAAACATCTTCCCTCCTGGTTTTCCATACAAAACTGCGTATGTGTATTTGCAGGTGGAGTTCATGTCCTTTAGCACATAAAGGCCATGATCATTGTAGGAATGCTCATAAAAACATAGGTGCTATAAGTCACAAAATAGATTTTTCCCACTTCTTTTCCTGTTTGGTATTGTCTTGTAATAAATTTCTTGATGGCTATTTGAGTTAGTGGAATATATCCACACTAACAGCATTAGCCTTTTCCTTAGAGTAATGTTTTGCTGGAGTAACATCCAGCAAACTGATGCCCAGGAAGTTTTCCTTCCAATATCTGAACAATAGTTTTTAGGGGTCAACTTCGCTAGCTTTCACTAGCCTTGCCGCTTGTACTCCTCATCTGCCAAGACTGTCACAAACACTTCAATCTTTTGTGCTCTTAGATCTCAGGCTTTGGTAGAAGACACACCCTTAATTGTTTGCCTTTTGGGTTTTGCTTCCAGCTTTCCAGGTTCTCCTGGTAGCACAAAGCCAAGAATAGAAAACAGGACTGCAGAAGTGATGCTGTTGGGCACACGCAATGCCCCACAAAAGCTTCTCTTCCCAATACTTGGAAAACTTTATCCCTTGCCCATATTCACCTGTTCCTTCTCTTCTGTCTCAGTCACGCTCCCCTCCTCACATGCACACTTCTTCCATGCAGATGTTACAATTGCGCAGGCTGAAACGCACTGAAAGATTTATTTTCCCTCCTCCACAAATATCTAAACTTATCCCCAGCCACTTAGCTAATCTGTCTGTAAGATCCAAATGTCCCCAATGTTTGGGGGTGTTTGGGTTTGGGATTCTGATTCAGGTTTATCTAAAGAAAACACTGAAAGGTCACTGCGTTTTAATTCATCCAGCAAATGAAACTTGCAAGCACTCAGTGCTACTGTAGGAATGTACTGCTTGAAACCAATATCTACTTGCAAACCTGGTGGGGCTAATTCAGATCTGAAAGAGTTTTATGTAAGTATTGTTTTTATGTTCTCTTTACTTCTCATCATTTCTTTAAATTCCACCAAAGACAGGTTTTCTCACAAGATGATGCCTTGGCACATTCACTCAATAATACTGAATTCCCAGTGGCAGCAGAGGAATAAACCAGGAGATTAAACTGTACAATCAATTGCCCTCCTGCCTGTGTTATGTGTGTTATTTCCCACCGTGTACATCCAACATTACACTCTGTGACCATTAACGCAGTGGGTGTTGTTAGACAATGAAATGTTAGACAGCAGCACGCTAATAAAAGGTTTAATGAATAACATGATATCCTTACCAGCAGCTACAGGAGAGTTGGTCTGGGGAAACAGGGACTGTGTGCTGGGGCATGTTGTACATGAGATAGGGATGTCTGTGCTAATGAGCAAATGCTCCTTTATCACAGGGCTGCTGTGGAAATGTCAACCTGGAGAGAAAACTGAGTTTGAGGAAAATATCCTCCTGGATTAGAGAGGTGGACAGAGCAGGCATTACCTCCCAGCAACTCGGTTTTTGATGCCATATGGCTTAACATCTCAGCAGGACATTAATGCCAAGAAATTTAACACGCCTCTTTCTGCACTGCCGGGTTGCCACGTGTTACTCCTTGCTCCCCAAATCTGCCATTCAAATCTTACCTGCTATTCTCTTCTGCTTTGTGAAACATGACACGAAACTTCACTTCGTCCCAAGGAGAGGTTTCAGCTTTGCAGCTGTCCTGTTAGGGCTTCTCACTCCCAGCTGACACCCTTTCCCACTGACACTCTTGTACTTGCCAGGCTAGGGAGCTTCCATGGGCATCTGCTGGATAGCCTGGCTTTGGCACAGCTGAATTTGTGAAACAAGCAATGCCATTCTTCTGGCACAGACTCATTGGTTGTCCAGGAAAGACTTGAACCAAGGAAGGGAAAGACTGACTTCTGATGGGATGGAAACTAATTCACATCCAAAAGAGTCTCATAGGGAGTAAGAAGCAGTTACCCAGCCATGGGCAGGGCAGGGGCATAGGAATGCCACCTGCCAAGGTCTACACATACAACCGACTTGCTGCTGCCTTGTGACGTCCCTCTAGTGAGAACTGAAGGGCTGAGGAAGGGTAGGGGAACATCAGCCCCTTCCAGCTGGGCAGCTGAAGCTGCCCACTCCTGGCTGTCCTCTCTTGCACATTTTCTTAGGTGTTCAATAGGGCAAGTGAAGTTTCTTTGGTTATGTCTCCTGCAAGATCACTGTGCAAGTTAATGGTGTGCTGTTAGGAAAGGGACCACTGACATATCGTCTGACCCCCACTTTACCTAGTCGCACCTATCCATTTATGTTTGCTTTGAATTAGCTGGTGAAGTCCCTTTATCAACATTATTTATAGGTTTTATCCATTTCAAGACTGCTGCTTTGTTCCTGGGCTGTACTTGTCTCTTAATCTAACTATTAATCTAATACATTTTGAAGTCTTTTCATTCTTCCTCATAAATCAAATTTTGGACCTTGATGAATCCATTTGCTGTGCTGATCTGAATTCTCTCTCTTTCATCAGATCTTCTTCATCTCATAAAGAAGTGAACAGGCTATTCCAGGTGTGCCTGCGAAAAAACTTCATCTATATATTCCAGTCTCATTATACGTTTCTCTGGATATTTTACCTTGTTATCCTCCATTGCAAGTACAGCCCCCTAAGATTCTTTCCATGTTGTTTCTTTGCAGGTTTGACAGCCCATGTCTTGGATTTTTCTATCCCCTTGTGAATTAGAAGGGCTTTTCATTTTGATTGCATTTTAATCCATAAATAGTATCTCATTATCTCACTTTCTCCCTGTATTTTTTATCTGGGTGAGTTCCATCCTATTTTTTCTCATGTCTTCTTTTATTGGTAATTTCCCTAAGTTTAATATATCTGGGACTTCAATTAATATATTCTTTATTCTCTGCTCTAGATAATTGGTAAAAGCATAAAAGAACAGATGTATGTTATTTAAGAAATATCTCTGCCAGTGTTCTGCTGACCTATAAGTGGTTACTTCCATGATTTGTTTCTAATGTTTAAATTTATTTATAAAAGACATGTGATCATCTCTTAACCCTAGTAAATGATTTTGAGATGAAGATTCAGTGGACATTCTCATAAAATATTCTACAAATAACTCCAAATATAACAGTAGGAAGAGGTCATATGAGATGACCATTGCAGTCTCTTTTGTCTGAATAATCTGTATTACACATGTTGTTTTCCCAGAGCTGTTTGTTTTGTAGTGTTGCTGCCATCTATTAACCTTGACAAAAAGGGGTACCCAGAAAGGCATGGCTTTGCATTATTGACTGTTGTTTAATTTTTCAGTTAAATTTTGTGGCTCTGAAAGGACACTGCCTTTCAAAGGAAAAATGGATGGTCTTCCTTCTGTGGCAAAATTACACCAAAATACTGGAAACTAGAAATTACTTTTTCTAGCTTCAGAAACTTAGCAAAGCCTTTTCATTACTATTTGTGTTTACAGTTGTCGTGGTTTAGGAATTTAGTGCTCCCACTGAAACCACGTGCCACTCACGCCACTCACTCATTTCCCACTCCCCCTCCAATTCTCCCCTGTGTCAGCTGGAGAGGAGAACTGGAGACACAAAAGGCAAAGATCACGGGTTGACATAAGAACAATTTACTGGAAACAGCAATGAGAGAAGCAAAAGAACAGTAACAGCAACAATATTAATGACAAGAGTGTATGAGAGAGAGAGAGAGTGGTTGAGAGAGAGACTGAGTGGTTCACGTGCAAAATGCTCACCACAGAATCTGACCCAACCACTCCACAGTTCCCCAACACAGAAAATTGGTATAGAATAATCTCCAGGTCCTAGCCAAGCTCTTTCCTGGCTACTGCGGAAATCAACCCTGTCCTGGCCAGAACCAGGACACCAGTGAAATCTGTCAAAAATGTGTTCCATCTGCCATGAAAATCACCTATTTGAAAGGTAAAATACTGGGTTTTACAGCATAAATCAGGGCCTTGTTTTTTGAAACAAGATCCAGTTCTTCCAATAACTTCTTGAAAAATTATTGAATTCCTCTGTAGTTTTCCTTTTAAGAAATCTTACTTACAAGAATAAAAAAGATTTTGGAATGCCCTGTGAGCATACTGTCCCAGAATTGTAAAAAAGGGTCATTTTTCTGCTTCAAGAGAAAAAAAAATTATCCCTGTTTCTCCATTAATCTTTGTATAAGCAACAAACTGGTGTATAAGCAACAAACTGGTGTATAAGGAACAAACTGGTGTATAAGCAGTTACCCTAGTACTGCTTTTGTTTATCGCCTCCGGATTTTGTGGCACTCCCTGCTTACAACATCCCAGACTTCACACTATCAGAAATGGTCCCAAGGCTCTCAAAGACCTGCATGTTACAGAGCGGCTGTTCCTCTCTTGGTGTTCCTGGCTAGAGCAGGAAATCTGAAAATCCTGAACAAATTTTTACTTATCTTTAACATTCTAGAAAGCCTTGGGCCTTGCCAAATTTCTCAAGCTTACATCTGTGATGTGGTTTCTTAGCCCATACTACCAGAGACTAGTTGGGTTTCACTGATTCTTACCATCTAGTGGGAGAAGTAGGATACTTTCAAATCCCTGGGACACACCTCCTATCCTGATACCAAAGTGTGGGAAGAGATCTGCAGGCTGTGATGCGCCTGCAGCATGCCATGGTTGCACAGGGGAGCCTTCTCTCTGTCTGAAATCCTACAGGGCAGCCAGCCCTACCAAGGAGCCTGCCGGAGGAGCGGCCAGTGCATGATCATCCCATATAAGGACATTAAGAAGTGTGATAGGTCATTTTGTATAATGCTTGTTTTGTAAAAGGGTATAAAAAGTGTTGCCACTTTGTAATAAAGGTTCCAGTTTCTCTGCCAGGCTGGGACCGTGCCTCAGTCATCACACCAAAGGACTTCTGCAAAATTTCTAAGCACTTGCAAAACAATTCCTTATCAATATTTCTTTTAATAATTAGGGGTGGGGTGCGATGGGGGTGTTCCTGTTCACTTAGAATCAGACTAAAACAGCCCACACATCTCACATTACATTATTTGCTTATTTAGAGATCACACCTGCATTTTGTAGAAGCAGCGCACGGATATGACACCTTTCCTTTGCTCCTTTTTCTTTGCTATGGAAGATTTTCCTATGATCTATTCAACATCTCAGCCATTCTCCATTCATCATTCATTTCATATCCTTTGTAACTTGTAAATTGCATTGCAGAATTGCTCACACAAACACTGTAAAAACGATGATTCAAAGTGCATAAAGGTCTCAACTGACTATTCCCTGTCTGTACAGATAGTTGTGCTGAAGGTAGTTTTGTAGGCCCTAAAAGAGCAACAAATATTTCCAAATATTTGTTTATGCAAAATCAAACTCACAGCAAAAAAACCCACAGTGTCAGAAATGCCTTGAATTAATGTAAAATAAACAATGAGACTGAAAAAGATATTACTGTAGCACATGATTGTCAGTACACAACTAAAGTGGTCCATAGGTAGCAAGAGGCTGTCAGGGTACATACACTTGTATTAGACTTTAATTACACATACCAAGTGGATTAGTCTGATAAAAAGTAAAAAAACAGTTGTTCTCACTCAATTCAGTGAGTATTTCCCACTGAAGAGACATTACTAAGTGATAGTGCATAATTTTGCTAGGGGAACTTGACCTTTTTGCTTGTTTCTCCCTGGTATTAAGCAAAGCCAATTAATGCCACGTATTGAGCTGATGAGTAATGGCTCCTTGTAGGTACAATGGTGTCATATGCCAGTACATGTATCAGCATTAATCTCTATTAATCACACAGAGAACAATGACAGTTTACTGAATTTTGTTGTTCAGTAAGATCCACACCAAACCCCTAAACTGCTAAAACATTGCTCAAGAAAACAGAACTACATTGTAAGTTGAAGAAGTAGATGGAAAATCAGTCATACTGCACACAGACCTACCTAAACCTGTGCTGAGCTTCACTCCCAGCTCCACACAGCTTAGTGACTGATTTGACTGGAAATCTGTATCCCTCTCCCTCTGAGGTGCCATCTCACCTGTCTGCAGTCTGTCTTGTAAATGCAAGTGCACTCCTTGGCACACAATCTTTTTTCAATGCTCACATGCTCTCCTTTTTGAAAACAGTAAAATATTTAAGCTAGAAGAAAGAAAAGAAATGGAAAGACATTCACTAAAACTCCAGGAGCTGGCCTGCTCCTCTTGCACATTGGCAGACATTTATTGTCTTGCCTCCACTGTGGTGAGCTCCTTTCAAATGTGCAATTCTCTTCTGGGTGCTGGGTGCAACTACTGTCTAATGCTCACTTGGATAACTCTGTCTGACAGAGCTGGCTGCCAGGGACTGCAAACACCAAGTCAGAAACACACGCTAACCTGGAGTCAGGGAAAGGAGCGTGATGGTCACAAAAAGAGGGACATTTTAAATGCAGTTGATAACGTTTTTGCATTGCACTGTGTCCCTCTACACACAGAAATGGCTGGTGAGCCTCTCATTCCCCCAAGGGATGTTGTGAGTTGCTCCAGGCACGCTGCTGGCAGCTGCTGCTTCCCAGAGCTCCTGCATTAACTCTGTAAGACCGGCAGCGAGCGGCTTGGAAGCGAACAGTCAATTTGCTCTATCAGTTGCCCTGGAAGTCTGATAATTGCAATGGTGAAAACTGAGCCAGGGGATCCAGAAGGGTTTTTGGAACAGGCTTTCAGCAGGTTTCTGACTCCTGTTGTGGAACACCTTTAGCATTCACAAAAGAGCAGTGACCTAATTGTGAAAAACTGCTCTCAAAGGCCCCGTCTCCTGTTTGCTGTTTCATGTCAATTTGGTGAATTCTGCTTTAAAGGCATTTTCTTTCCATTTTCTTGAAGCACTACTCTGGCTTTGTACTTATGCCAACAGCCTTTGGGCTTTGTCTGCACTGAGTCTGGAAATCTTTCATTCCCCTCTCCCCAAGCCAACCATGTTGAAACACAGCACGTACAGAGAGGTGCTAATGTGCTTTCCCAGGCCTCTTCAGACATGATTTAAAAGCTGGTAGTTAAAAGTGTAACACAGAGAAATACTTTTGCAAATGGATACATTTTTCTTCCACTTGGAGCAGAACTATCTAATTTTCTCTGGGAAACTGAGCCAGAAGTCATTTGACTTTGTGCATACTGAGTTATAACTTAATTGAGGAGGTATTATATATATTTTTTTTTTTTAATCTTTTTTTTTCGCTGCTTCAAGTTCTGTGGTGGCCCTCCTTCAGACTTTACCAGGCCTGTGGATCAGTAATGTGAGCAATATGTGATGCATCCTGAAACTAGAAGTTGTTTAGCTTCCATTTGGGAGATGGTGCCTTCCATTTTAGAAATAAAACTTTATCCTAGCTTTTCACTGGCAGATCCAGATTTTCTGTAATATTCAGCTCTTCGGATATTTTATTCTTTCTTCTGAATAACTCTTTCAGACAATACATTTTTCTGTCTGTAACTGTACATTCCTGTTTAACTAATACCTTAATATTCAGTCTTCTGCAGAAGAATGCAGAACCAATACCTCTCTCCAGCTCCTTGATACCGTGTGCTGAGGAGTCGAGCCAAGTTAACACTTAATGCTATTTGTTTTAGTGACTTTTATTATTTTCTTACCTGCCTTTAGCCTTTGAAGATAGACCACTGATTCCTTTCGTATTCAGGCAATTGAGTCAATGTTTTGGTGACTTGCTACTGTCTTATTATGGCTAATCCAGTAGACTGAATACAGTTTAGCCTGTGCTGGAGCTGGAGACAGTGCCTGTTAGATCACAAACATCTTGTGTTGCCACAAGCAAATTACTTATGATGAAGAAAATAAGACACCTATATGTTCAGGTGTCTAAATCCCAACATGAAATCCATCAACTTGGATCCTAATCTCGGCCCTCATTGAAACTCCTCTGGCAAGGAGCGGGTCTGAAGATACCTTCAAGGGTCTGTGCTGAAATGTTAAGCTGCAAATGTTGTTCTAACACTTTCCCTGAGACTAGTTTTCTTCAGATTCTGGAGTATGCTGAGCCTGGAATAGAATAGGTTGAACTTCCATATTAAACACTTTGCAATGCAAAGTGGAGCAGTTTGGAGAAAATGCCATCTGTACAGCCTAGCCTGAGAAGTGATAGAGAAGTATCTTCTTGCAGCCCTTGTTTCTGTAAACTTGTTAATCAGAGTTGCCTGACTGCATGAATTTCCCAGGATGACCACATTAGGCAAGTGTCCCTTTTAAGGTGGCTACATGTCACATATGTGAGCAGATATTGCTTATTTGGGAGCTAATGACCCATAATTTGTATGCAAGAAAGAGCTACTGCAAAATATTTGCAGATAGAAATAATTTTCCCTGCTGTAATAAACTTCATGAGCTTGTGTCACAAATAGTGCAGTACCAGGGAGAGTGCTTCAAGTGCAAACTTTTAATACAGGTGTATTTTGTTTGATAATGGATAGGGAGGATGTTATTCTCAAAGAAAAGAAGTTATTTGTTTGGTTTAGTCAGCTATTTACTGAGTTAATTTATTACCTGTATATATGTTCACACTCCTGGGCAATTGCTACATTATTATAAATTGAATTAAGTAATAGGATGGAAGAAAGGATTTGGATGAATGGCACTTTAGATGTGCAGAACATACAAGAATCTTGAGCTTTATTGTGCTGCATTTTTTTAATTACTATCCCCTCTGAATGGTTTATCTTTCCCACTGACAAGATAGTTGTTAGATGCTGTAGTAGCACAAGGTCAAGTCTATCCAGCAATGGGGCTCTGATACATGATGTTCTTTAGATTTAACAAGGTGGTACCTCCTAGGGCTTTGGGTCAGTGAGAAGGTAAACACTGACAGACTGATAGTGGCATGAATTCCCAGTCAGATAGCTTGGACCCTGTTCCCCAAGTGTGGGAAGTCTTTTTTTCTCCCACAATAGTGTCCCAGGAAGAATGGCACAATGAAAAACACACAGAAAATTGGTATCATTCCTACGTGTAAGCTGACAAAAACCTGTTGGCTTCAGTGGGGTTATAGAAGAACATGATATTTATCTGAAAAATAGAAAACTAAATAAGGAGTAGTATCTTCGGTAATGTCATAAATGGAGGGAGAGAAAGTCAATATATTTCTCTTACACAGAAACTATCATTAACTGTGGTTCTTTTTGGAATAAACCTAGGGAAGATAGGTAGGAGGAAAAATTGTAACCCTGGAGGGTGCCTGTGTTGAGGCTGTCACCTGATGGCCAATTGAAGACCAGCTACTGTAGCTACTTCAGCCCTTTACAGGAACAAAGTCTGAACCTCAGATTATCAAGGTAAGTTCCTGAGCATCTCCAATTCCTCTATAGCTGAAGGACTTTGTATGGCATATGAAGAGCAAAGGGTGTCTTTTTTTCTGTGCTGCATTGGGGTAGCTCTTACAAGCAAGACTTAAATGCCTTGTTTTCTCAGTATTTCAGATTCAAAGTTAGTGGATAGCAAGAGATTGAAATGCAACTGTTTGCTATTAAGAATAAAAATGAAGAAAAAAAAAGTACATGAAATTAATTGATCTACAGCCTCCTTGCTTACAGTTTAGGAACCCCTTGGAGAATAAGATAAGGGTTTCTGGGTATTACTGCCTTGAGAAAATAACAGAACGCACACGGTGAGTAGTCACTGAAATTACAAATATTTGGAGGATAGATGTAGAAAGAAAGATATTGTCCTTGCCTCACTGCACTGACTTCCTTAGCAACACAGGAAAAGTTTCTAGCACCTTAGACGGCTTTCTGTTCTGCACTGAGACAAGATTAATAGTCTCTCAAAATCACCAGGGACAGGACTGCTGACCCAATGGCACCTACCACCCACCAGCAAAGCATTAATTCTCTCTAGGGCTTTGACCTGAGTGCTCTAACCATCCACTTTCATGTGTAACGTGGGAGTGAAGCCTGCTTAAACTTCCCAGTCAGCATCTTTGTAAACCAGGACATCCTTCTCTGGACTCTCTTAGGGGTAGAGAAACCGTCCATTTTTTTAGAATAGCATTTCTAACTTCTGAAACTACTCATGCTGAATTTTCACGCAGCTTTGGGCAGTCTATCGGGTGTTCAATTGATTTTAATTTATAGTTGGGCTTTGAAAGGGTGTTTTGCAATATGTGCTGTAAGGAAGCAATAGCACCATTGAGCTAAAATAGTGAAATAGGATTTAATAGCAAATTTATTATAATAAAGATGAAACTTATCTGCTGAGTAACTTCAAGAGACATTAATGAAAAGGAAAAGGGTAAAAGTTGTTGGTGACATTTAATCTGTCACCTTTTTTCTTAATGGAGACAGATAGCTAAGGAGAGGAGAGAAGACCTGCTACAGGTGAGGGTCTTCAGCCACGCAAACTCCCTGCTTCCACGCTGTACCCACAGCAGTCCCAGCTGGAACTCATTTGAATGTTCTACACATGCTCCTGGACTCTAAATGAGCTGCCACTTCTCCATACAAACAAAAACGCCCCAAAAAAACAATATGAAAAGGATTGTTGGGTTCTGTTTAAACTAACAAAACTGCATGTCCAAAGTATCTGAAAGAGGGCAGTGGAAAATGAGTGAAATTTTTTACCTGCAGTGATTCATCTCATGAAAGCCCCAGCATGAACCGTCATTAGATCTGCCTGGTGTTAATGCAGTCAGTCAGGTTATAATGTGGATAAGTAAGTCAATTTTGCACTCCCAAGCAGCTTCATCTCTGTCATGACCATTATACGACAAAAAGAATTTTGCCTTTTCTTCTGGCACCCTCTTCTTCTGGCTCAGGTAATTATTGGTCAAGGAGGGGCAGCCTGTCAGCTCCCAAGCAGCATAGCACCTACTTTTTCCTGAGCTACTTTCCTCTGAAACTGGCTGCACTTCAGAAAACGAGCTGAAGGCACCCAAGGAGGCTGCTGCTCCTTGAAAAACTGCCTCCCTCGCCTTGCTTGTCCACCTGCTGGTCTGAAACAGTTTTCCCACTATGGAAGTGAGAAGGTTCCTTCATCACAATGAAGGAGAAGGAGCTGAAGGCAAACAGCTCCTTTGTGACACCTCCTGTTGGTGCAGCCCCCACCGGTGCTTCTGAGGAATCCCCTCAATCCTGTGAATTCTGAAAACAGTTTTGTTTTGGCTTGGTTTCTTTGTTGCCAAAAATACTACTGACAACTCTGGGCATTCACTTAGTGGTATTTCAATCACTCAACTTTCCTGACAATTTTTTGTTTGCTTACTGTCAGCAGCTACATTGCTATTAAGCAGTAAATGTGATAAGCAGTGTAGATAAGACATCAGTCTTGTTCTTATCAAGACTAAACACTGTGAGAAAAGCCCCCGTTATCACACAAATCTGCTTAAAGAATTCTGCAGGTCCCATTGCTGAAATTACTCATGTTCTCACTGCAGTGACTTTGTTCAGCTTTGTGCTATAGCTCAGCCAGTGGCATTTAAAAAAAAAATTTAGAAATCATTCAATTTTACAATTGATGTAACACAAACCTCCCTTTACATCCTTAGCAGCATCCTATTTAGCTTTTAAAGAAACACTGTTAATGTGAGCCATGATGGAACTAATGGGGTAACCACATTCCCTTGCTCTCCTCCAAACCACCCTCCTCTGGATTCAGCACCTGCACCGTGATCTGCAAATTCTAACTCTCCCTTTTTTAAAAAATCCACAACTAACAGAGTTCATGGATGACACTGACCATTTTGCTGCCCCAACCTCCTCTTTCTATCAGCTGCCCCCACCTTTCTCATGTGCTGTTGTCATAGGTAGGAATGGGTTAGCATCCATGTGAATAATTTACAAATAGCCCACTGGTTGTTCAAGCCACCTGAATCCCAGAAGGCGACTGTGGCTTAGGTGGATATTTGAGGTTTGTGTACAGCTGCTTGAGACCCACCTGTGGCCATCTGTTTTTCTCTGAAGCTTAATTGCTATGTAAAGAGCAAAAGCACTTTGGCAAAGCTCACAGTTTTCTCTAATCTATGTTGCAAGCTGCTGGAATGATAGCTCTGTTGGTTTTTTATGAAAAAGATTACATACATACCAGCAACATGATACTAATAGCAAAATGAACAAATCATTTACCTGATTCCTGTCTGTTGGGTGGTTAAGTGGAAGCCAAAAATAGCACATCCCTTTCTGACCCCTGGAATTTGTTTCAAAAGCTCTGCAGTAACTTCAGTTCCCACTAAGAAGCTGGAAACATTATTAATAATATACAGTCTTTTAAAAGGACCAGTTAAATTCACTAAGCCCACTGACCTCTTGCTTAGTGAATTCTGTGGGCTGCATGCTCATTACATATAGGAGTCTGGCATTTCCGATGTTATTTAATTTACTGTTTCTCATGGCAAACAGACTGGGGCAAGAAAAGCTTCAGGGCCAGTTCTCAATGCAGTGTTTATAATGTGGCCTTTGCCACAGAGTGCTGTGCAGAGTAAGTTCTGCATCAAATGCTGTGACAGACTGAAGGGTGCCATAGGCATCAATCTGATGAGTGCTTTTCTGCATCTTTTTTTCCCATAAAATAAAAAATACCAACCTCTCTGCTAACTCAGGGAGTCCCACAGCCACTTGCTAGCAGGTTCCCAGGACATTGGTCACCCCAGACTCACAGCACACCCAGGCTGCCATCAGACTAGCCCTTCTGTGAAGACCTGCTCTCTTTTAGAATATCTACACTAGCATTGAAGTTCTGATTATTCTTGATTCTCCCCATTTAGTGTGCGTTGCTCCACACTGCCCAGCCAGGATCTTTCTGCAGGAGCTAAACTGAAAGCTATGCTTCAGCCCCTAATGGGCTTTGAGTCCCTGGGAACACACTGCAGCTACTCTGAAGGAAAAGCTCCTGAAAGAGAAATGTTGGACCCTCAGCACCATTTTGCTCCTAATGCAGACACAGCCATCCTTCACTGTTTGGGCTCTGATCCACTTTGTAGCCAAAGTGCTGCAATATGTGCACTGCAAGATGAGCAACACAAAACTCTACCTACCTGGGCTACAGAGGAAGTTACTGTGAAGTTAGTGAGTGGGACTGGGAACTTACAGTACACTAACTCTTCCTGTAGACCACTCCTAGTGACAATCCACTCTTTCCTGGAAAAGGGATATTCTCCTTCAACAAAAATTTAAATGCTACTGTATAGCACATTAAGATTCCCATGTTCGTAAGCCTCCAGACAACAGGAATGGATGATTAAACATTAATCCGAATGAACTTTCAGAGTGATTTTGTTAAACTATTTTAAAATTCTGTGTATTGACATTTGGAATTAAAGGCGATGTACTTTTTTTCCCAAATAAACTACAGTTTACTGTTGAAATCTTAGTTCTGAATCAGAGAGCCATTACAAGAGCTTATCTTGGTTTAATGATCCATTTCAAGAATCTGAAACCAGTGAATTTGGCTTAATTTTTTTTCTGAGAACAACAGTGCAGATAAATCCCACAGACATCATTCTGATATTATTTGTCTTTCACTGTCCTTGATTTTCAGCCAAATGGGTTAGGAGAACCCTTCAGACTGCAAAGCCTGTATTGAAGCAAATATAATACTTTGAGGTGAGATGTTAAATTTACACAATGAATTGTATTTAAGAAGCAATTTTTTCCCAAAGTAGGGCAGGATCAAGTTTAACACCATTAGATTCATTTTTCCCTTTGTTTGGCTGCCTGACCATGTCTTTATTCACTAAGTATGGTTTCATCTCAAAGTCTTGGGTACTTTTGTTTGGTTTGAGATAGAAAAAATAATTTCCAAATTGCTTGTAGTTTATACTCTGTATTTCTTCCCATTTATAGAATGTTTTCTGCCTTGGTGTTTTCAGTGGGCAAACCCCCACACTAGCAAAATGTCTTTTCATCCTGAACGTGGCTGCTGGGATTCGTTATACCAACAGGGAGGCAGACATATGTTGATTTTTACCTCCAAACCCTTTGTAGACAAACAATTTCTGAGCACAGGGTGTGGCCTGCAGTCAGTGCCAGCCACCTGGGTTTGGCAGCTTGATCAGATCTCTGCATAGGGGCAGTTTTCAGCATAAGTTTGCATCTGACCTGAAAAAAGTTGAAATCTAACTACACATGTTGTCATAAGGCTGCTGTTTCGGTAAGTGTTAATGTGTACACCTGGGTCTCATTTGCAAATCAAAGAGCCAACTAGTAAGAGCTTCTTGCTTGGCAGAGTTACTCTCCCCTTCACCAACCCTATGACTCTGGCAATAAACAGACCTAGAAGAACATAAACACCTTTGCACATAACAAGCTTAGTGAGGTTCCTGTTTCAGGCTAGATTTGCGTATACTACCTTCAGGTTTAGTTTAGCTATAATTGGAAGGTGACTTGTATGCTATTTGTTACAACTGTGCTCTTGCAACTCTTGATGTAAGAGATTAGAGATACAAATTCATTGCTGTGATTCTCAGTAAAGCTACAAAAACATAACCTGATGTCTAACAGAAGAGGAAATACCAGAGGTGTAACTCACAGCAATATTATTTCCACACAAAAAGGATATGGAGTGTCTATAAGCCATCACCACAGCAGCTCTATTACATCTTGGGTGACTTTCTTGATTTCCTTTTTATTTTTTTCATTTAATTCCTATGATTTTGCAACCTGGGTAATTTCCCCTGAAATAATTTGAAGAAATCAGCATTAATATAAAAGTACATCCTGTCTGCAACAGGTTATGTAATTTATATAAATAGTTCACCAAAAACTCTAAATTCTCCTTCTGATACCTTCTTATACAGAAGAAAATAAGTACACATAAAATATTACATTTATGTAATATATACACATGGCCATATTTATGTAATGTATACACATGGCCACTGTTCTAATAGATCATTAATATTTTACACACACACACGACCACTTTACTCACAAATAACTTGAGGGGAAAACTACTACATCTTCTGGACTACTGTCATTGATACAATTGTATTATCCTTCCCTACTGCATTGTTATCTGCAGTATAATTTCTTAGCTCTGAGAATTTTGTTCCGATCAGCTGCCCTGAATGGAATCGGTTGCAGTCATGTAAATAGAAGTTCAGCTTAATTATTTTCCTGTTTGAAAAATCTCTTTTACCTGAAGAAAGCGATGCTTCGTTTCCCTTTCTTGTTTTCCCACCATCCCCTTCCCTCCCTTCAGCTACAAAAATAATTATCTCCATGACAGGTTCCCAAATTTTCCTATCTGCCTCTCTCTCCCTTCAAAAACACACTCAGCAGTACTTTGTGACAATCGATCAAAAGTATTACAATAATAGTGTTCAACACAGTCTTCACAGACAACATTCACTTACCCATCTCTGGGATTTCTGTCTGCTATGAGAGCTGAAGAGTGGGAGTCAAGCTTCCAGGAGCTTCCTTTTGTTGTTGCCGCCATATCCAAGGAGTAAGTTTCTATAGCCATCTCCACAGTCTACATACATCCCAGGTGCCCAAAGTTCATTGTCACCATTACCTTTCTTTCCCTTTTTGTGACACCTTTTTTTTAGGTAGATTCCTCTTTTTAACACATGGAGTTCACCTCCTGCCACTCCTTTTAGGTACATCCTCTGCAAAAGCTTCCAGTTCTCCACTTGGTCCCTTCCAGACAGATGGAGATGACTTTTTATACCAGTTTGTGGCTAAAACAACTTGGCACTGGGATACCAGGGTGAAACTATAAAATTACAGCTTTAGTACAAGTTCTTACTGCCTCTGGCCATGTCCTGTTTCTTTGGTCATCGGTGACATAATTTAACCATGGTGGTTCAGCTTGTCCATCTGTAAAACACATGTACTAATACATGCATAAAAACTTATCCCTAATACTACTTATTCCAAAAGAGTCCTGAGAAGCTGAATGTATTTGAAGAGTGTTTATTGACACTCAGCTGAAGCATCTTATTGACCTGTAAAATCCTTTCTGGATTAGATGAAACAAATCCCAAACCAAATTCATCATGGCAGTATAACAACTGAGATCCTAAAGTAATCCAAACAAATCAACAACAACAACAACAACACAATGCTAGGAGTTATTCTGTTGTGAGTCTAAAGAAAAAGGTATCCTTTCCCCCTTCACAGCTCTGGGATAATATTTCAGCTTTTCTCGGATTTCAGATTTTAAAAAACCCCTAAAGTATTGCACCTAAATCTGCTTTTTTTGCTTTATGAAAGTAGGTCTTGGTGAGTAGTGGAAGCAAGTGGCTTTATGCTTGTTACTTTTTAAAAACATTTAAACATATTTAAGAAATTTTAAATTAATTGAAGAAGTTTAACTGAGGCCTGCCATGTCTTCCATGTTTGCCATGTCAAAGCCACTGAAGTTGCCATCAGTGGAACAGAAGCAATAGCAACACTAATGAGATGGACTGGAAAGAAATGGGTAAACACACCTGCAAAGCATTTAATCATAATCTTCTTAAATTGTTGGGACTTTGTGTGGTGATTTCATTTGAAGCAGTACCAGGTCCAAGTAGAAAATGAAATTTTTAAACTGGAAGATTGATGAGGCTGCACCCACGCTCCTGTATAAAGACAGCTCCTCACAGAAAGCCACATAAATGTGTTTTTAATTGCAGTAGAAAGGCTTGATTGTAAACCAAACTCAATTGCATTCACTCCAAGCAAGCTCAGGAAGAAGAGTAAGGTGAAATAGTTCCTATCCCACTCTTCTATAGGCATGGGCATGAAACAAAGTTGCCAATTTACCTTTTGTGGCCCACTTCTGCTGTGAGAGTCTTCAGGAGGGTTGGAATGGTGCCTGCAGCCTCCCTGCTGTGGTGCTGCGTGAATCGGGAATGTGAGTCCGGGGGGGGGGGGGGGGGAGGGGTCGAA
>VZTJ01004227.1:19159-157767 GCA_013397795.1 Orthonyx spaldingii | reverse complement strand
AGGTGAGAGTGGCTGCGGACGGGCCGGGGGCACCCGCGGGGCGAGGGACTGGCGCTGCCTGCCGGCAACTTCGCCGCTGGCCGGCGGCACCGTGCGCGAAGTTGCCAAGTCCCGTCCCTGCCCAGGGCCGTGTGCGGAGCGCGGGCGCTGCCGCAGCCGGGGCCCTGTCCCTGCCGCATGCCCCGGCCCGCCCGGCCCCGCTGCGCTGAGGACCGAGCGCCGGCCGGCCCTGCCCAGCACCGTACCCGCGGAGAAGGTAACGGGGCTGTGGAGGGCGCGGCGGCACCGGGAGCTGTGGCAGGGCGCAGCCGCTGCCCTGCCCGGACTGTCCCGGAGCGCTTCTTTGTTCGCTTGCCTGCTTGGGGGGTTTGGGTGGTGATTCGCTTTCGTTAAGGAAACGGGGTGTGCGGAGCTGTCACTGGAATGACGGTGGTGTGCCCGTGCGTGGAGCTGCATGGGAGCCCCAGATCTTGTAGTTTTCTCTTAGGCAGAGCTCCCGCTGGTCGTTCTCAAGGTTTACACAAAATTAAGTCTTTAGTCAGGCTGCAACATCTCCTAAACAATATGTTTAGCTAGCGTGATTATGAATTTCAGTTTGGATCCTAGGCAAAATTTGCTCTGAATAGGCATGGCAGTCATAGTTAATGTTTGCTAAATGCATTACTATCAATTTGAGTGCATATGATTAGTATGATCAGACTGTAAATTCTGAAGGAATATGAAGGGGCTGTCTTGATTCAGATCTACACCGTATGGTTTGAATATTCCAGGTTTGGCACAGACCCTGAAAATAGTGCTTAAGGTTTGTCCTAAAGAAGAAGGTACTTGACCGTAAGACTCTTGACGAGCCTGATCACTTGTAGTGGAGTCTTTCTGAAGAGGCAAGCTCTCCATTCTTTGAAACGCTTGTGCATGGGTCACTTTTGCAAGACGAAGTTCTTACTGCATCTTTCTCCCCAGGGTAAAATTGGATAGGTCCATAAAAAGTGGCAACCCTCCACCTGAGGGCATTTTTTTAGTTCAGCCTGAAGCACTAACGTTACTTGAGAAGAAAAGCTGTATTTTGAGTCTGCTTATCCCTCCCCTGGCTATTTCCACTGTTTCGAAATGCCTTGAGGGTGACCTTCAGAGAAAGAAGTCAGCTTTGCGCAGAGGATTTCAAACCTTTTATTTGCCCTTCTTAAAGCTTCTCTAAAACAAACAAGCAGAGCGTTTGGAAGGAAACCTGTGATTGAATATTCAGCAATTCATTTCCCTTGGGTAAAGGCTGATAGATGTTTTCACTTGTCTTGGAAAGGTTTTTAGCCAAGCAAGAAAGATCTGATTTGACACTGCTGAAGTAAAGCATGAGGTAAGGCAGAGGAGGGTTGTCTTTTTTGGTACATTACTCCTGATCTGGGGAAACAGGGGTTAGAAACTGGGTTAACTGTTGTAAGGCTTTTTCCATTACACTTTTATTTTGATGGGTTAATCACTGTATCGGTTTCTATGAAAACTCAAGACTCCAGCCTTTTAAAAAACATTGGCGATATCACCGGATGTTTTCAGGCAGTACATATCTGTGACACTATGGCACTCGCCAGGAGATTAACAGCACTTGGCCTTGTGCCTTTGGGTTTGTGCCTAATAATACATCGCAGGAGCACTGCATTAACTGTCAATCAGTGTTCGCCATCACTTCGCGCTTAAGTACAGAATGGCTTTAAAACAGCACAGAGAGAAAAGTTTCAGCTCAGTTTTTAAATGTGACATGGCCCTTTGTATGACTTAACTCTCATGGTCCCTGGATCTATTGTCAGGGTCCCCATTAATATAGCCCAGCTTTGTTTATGTGCCTTTGGTTTTGAAGACCTAAAACGTATGAATTTATTTCTTTAATTTCCCCTTAACAGCTCCGTGTTGATAATACAGATGAGAGAAGAGTTTCATTAGAATTGCATTTCTTTGCTGAATTTAGGCAGGACTGTGATAGTCTTTGGATGCTTCTCATATTTCTCTTTCCTTTGTCATTGTGTTTGATTCTGGGAGAAATCCTTTTTAGTGCCTGACTATGATTTCCGGACACTGTAAGAAATTGCCCCCAGGTAATCAGATTGTGCCTTGCACTGAACCCTGCACTGTTTGCAGGCAGACAGGATCAGTAGTCAAGCCGGTGTTGGATGGATTTTTAGACACTGTGGAAAACCTTGGACTTCTCTAGCATGAGACCAGTCTAATTGGAGAAGCTAGAGCCAGAAAAGCTGGTGGGAACTGATGATGCTGTAGCTGTACCTGTGCTAATATCCTGCACTGGTACTCTTGGTACTGGATTAGCCCCCAGGTAGGGAATTGCTCCAGAGCACTATCTTCTGAATGCCCAGCATGGCTTTTAGCTTGTGAACTTGCATGCACACAGCTATTTGATTGCTTGTTTTCAGCACTCAAGGGGAAAGAGTAAGATGGATGTGATCCCTGTGTCCTCAGATTGTTTGCAAGGAAGAAAAAGAGAAAAACATTTTAAGACTGAATGAATGATAAAAATAAATGTTCGATTTAAATGGAATTAAGAGAAGAAACAGAAGACTGGAGATAGGGAAAACTAATTTTTTAAAGATCTAAGTGATTGAGGAGCCTTTCTCTTATTTTAAAAATGACATGGGCAGTCAAGGACTAGATTGTTAAATTTGTGATAGAGATGCATTTCACTAGAGGGTTCAAAAACTTTCAGATACATGTAGGTGATAAGGATTGAGGTTATTTCTTTTCAAATGTTTTGCAGCTCTACTAAAAAAGAATGAAATCTTACCAGCTCTGGTGCAGTACCTCTTTAAATACTCAGTGTGCCTTGAATTGCATGGAGTAACTTATTTGCTCAGTTAAGACATTAGTTTTGAGTTACCCGACTTGCATGTTTCCCTACTCAGATGAATGTCTTCATCAGATTATGAGGTGTGATAATCAGCCAAGGGACTTTAATGCTTTGTTTGCATCATTTTTAAGAACCAATTAATTAAACCTGACAACCTCAGGTAACTTGGTACTGATTTCCTGGTGTATGCTACCTCTGCACTGCACACACGTTCCATTTCAAGAGGCAGTTTAGCCCCATGGAAGGTCAGACTCTGTTGCTTCTGTTTCTCTTGTGTAGTGTTTTGCCCATGGAAGACTTTTTCCTTGCTCCTCACTTTGTTTTGTTCTTCGCTGGACTAAGATACAAATGCAAATTAAGATTCTATGCACTGTGGTTAAACGGTGAGCTGAGTGAAAACAATGTTTGTGAAGATTCTGGTGCTGGTCATACTGCCTGATGAAAGACAAGTGGCTTTTTCCTGACTTCCCAGCAGAGAGGGAGGACACTCCCTATGTTGTTTAAGATGAGAGAGGGGCTAGAGTCACTCTGCTTTCTTAATATTGTCCTTCTGCTCTTGGCAACTCAAAAATCATCTGTGATGGTTTGCTGAATGCTGATGTGCTTTAGGATGAGTGCTTCAAACTTCCAGTGCTTTCACAAACCTTAGGTGCATGAAGAACAATTTCTGGAGCATTTTTCTTCTTATTAAATATTTTTAATCCCTTTGTTTTTTCACCCTGGAATTAAGATAAGAAGTAGGCAGTCTCCCAGCTTCTTAATGTGAACTGGCATCTCTGATAATTGTTCATGTTCTACCAACAAATTCGCCATTTCACAACCATTTGGTAATAAAATCTAAATCTTTAAAGCAAGCCAGAGATTTGTGGTATTTTTTCCAAGTGACAGAAAACTAAAGGAGGAATTTCAATTACTGTAATTGAATTAAGCCACTCTAGTGTATTCCTATTCCTGAGCAGAAAAGGTCCCAAATGATTTCTTTCTTCTTCTCTTTCAGGGTTCTAAACAACTACTTTAAAAATAAGGATAATTAAGACTGTAAACTGTGATGCCAGCTATTGGTCAAAATAATTGTAAAACCACTATGTTTGCAGGATATCTGCACAAATAATGATTCTCCATGCTCTGTGCTACTTGGTTTAGTGTCTTTCTGAGGTCTCAGTAGAATTTGAGAAGCTTGTTGAAAACAAGAGATCCAACTAAAGTGTGTTAAATTAGAGTTCTGCACAAGTTGCAGGAGGTAAATCAGTGTTTGACAAATGAGAAAGAATACGAGCATTTAAAAGAAAAATTATACTCAAGATTCTAGGAATATTAAGGCAACCGAGGTGAAACAAAAATAAAGTATTAAAAATGTATCCTTTCAGCATTGTTTCAAGAAGAAGAATTACACATGTTGGTGTTTATGGAGATTATTCTCATCTTCTTATTTAGAGCTTTGTGCTTCTTGAAGATACAAATGGTATTTAGACTGAGATGGTACCCACAAGAACCACTTTGTAAATATTAATGGTGTGGGGGATTTTTGGCAATTGAGTTAGAGCCGTTTGTCTCAGCCATCTATAAATGGTTCTAAGAACACAATAAATACACTGATATCAACTGGGCAGGGAGTAATGGGTAAGATCCATCTCTGTCTGTGTGCAGAGTAGTGCCAGGATGCCCACTGCTCCCCCTTCGTGTATGGGAGCTCCGTGGGAACAGTTGGGGCCATGCTGGTGATACCCTTCTCCACCTGAACACCATCGTTCCCTAGGGGAAAAAGAGAATGGGCACACAGCAGAATCATGGAATCATTTAGGTTGCAAAAGACCCTTCAGATCATGAAGTCTAACTGTTAACACTATATCAAGTCCACTGGTACGCTGGCTTTGTTTGGTACAGCTGGGATTTGAGCATGGTCCTTTGGGAACTTTGGAGAGGATTTATAAACATGTTTATTTGTATATTATATATCTCTTGCCATCTTGTAATGTTTGTTGGGGTTTCTTTTAATGTTTCTAGTGAGACATGTTCTTGGGATGGACTGATAATGAGGTTTCCTAGATGTATTATAAAGCGGTTCTGTGTTGGTTGTGAAGCAGATTCCTCACATCATCATTGTATGCACTTTTGCCCCACTGGCTGAGTTACAAGACATCTGTGATTTTAAAATGTTTAAGAAGAAACTGTACAGATTTAGGAAAAAGGAGAAGTAAACTAGATGTAGGATAAACCATCCTCCAGGGATTTGACACAGCTGTGAGAATAATTTTTTTGTGCCTAAGCCTTTTATCCCTGAAAATTAAACCTAACTTCTTCAAATCTAGTGTATTTCTTTGACACTTTGAGATTTTGTCTGTCCAGGGTGTTGAACAGAACTGAATCCTGAATTGGAAGCTTGTTTCCACTCACTTTTTAATTTCTCAAGTTAGAACTGGGCCTAAGCTACTGCTTTTAAATGTTTGTCACGTCAAACCAGCTTTGAATCAAGGAAAATACTGCTTGGATACCCATTTGTCTGAAAACGGGTATCTCTTAGTGCAGATCTGCTTACTATGGTGACTTTGAGAGTGCAAACATTTGCATCATTTCAGAGTCTCTCCCTTTTGTCTTCTCTTGGTCCCTCCCTTGCTGTGGTAGTGCTGGGATTGTGAGCCCTGTTTCTGTGCTGTGTGTTCTGTACTATTCTGTGCTGGTTCAGGTGGCTTTGGCATTATTCGGCTGTTACTGGCCTGAGTTGGAAGGAGTTCATTCATTCACAACTAAATTCTGTATTTGTTTACAGCTGAAGCAACACTGAACTGCAAGAGCAATCATATAAGAGCACCCCATTCAGAGTCAACAACAACGGGCATGTGCTGGTTTAACCACACAAGTGATGTAGATTAATGAAGGAAACAATATGTGATTCCCATTAATGGGTTGAGGTTGTGTTGTTTCCATGAGTGGTGTGAAGCAGTGTCAGTCAGGAACTTGTCCCTCTGTCTGAAGGTGGTTATCATAATGATGGACAGATTTTTGAAATTTATAGAAAAAAAAGCTCCAGGGTTTTTTCGGTTTTGGAATTTGGGGGTTTTTTGGGGATGGGGGGTTAATATATTTCTAAAAATAGGAACATCCTGCTTTGGAAATGAGATGGAAACAATTGCTAGAGAAAGTGCATTGTCAACACTGTAAATCATTGAATGTTCTAAATAATAGGATGAAGGACAGACTGAGCTTGAGGGAAGATGAGGGGGCTTTGAACTTCTCAGAGTGAAGTGTGAGAATCCTAGATACTCCATGCTGAACAGATTGTAATGGATGACAGGAAAAACAGTTGTTTTCCTTCAGATGATCAGTGCAATTTTTTTCAGCTGGTAAAACCAGGCAGCCAGAGCCTCTATGGAAACTCTGCAATCACAACGTAAGTTCATTCAACGAAGGTCTGAGTGAAACCCAAGACTCCTTTGAGCTTTTCAAATATTATCCCAAGGCTAAAGTCTGTATGGGTTAGAATTCTAGTTTATTCTGAGCTGTCAGGATGAAATTTTTACTTGGTTCTCAGAAGTTAATTCTCTTCCCTCACAAACCACCTTTGATAATGTTCCAAAGTTAAGAAATAAATACTTGAAAAAGCAGGTATTTCCCAGGACATGGAGCACATCTCATAAATTTTAGTTTCTAATTCTGACATAAGAAACGTTTGCTTTTGGAGATCACTATAATGTGCTTTTAGTTAATGAAGATTATGGTATACCATCAAGATTGATTCTTGCAGTGAAACTGCAGTTATACTTTGATGGCAGAAACCTGCTACATGTCTCCGTGGACAGTCTAGTACCACTTCGTTACCATTACTGAACCTTTTGCCATCTTCTCAGAATGCAAGACACTTGTTCAGTTGATCTGTTAAATTTGGTTACAATAATGCATGCTGATGTACAGTAATGCATGCTGATTGCAATAATGCATGTTGACATATTTCTGAACTTACCCCCGTGCTCAGAATAATGACCAGCCTTACCTGCCAGGCTTGAGCAATCAGTGAAGCCACAAGAGGCTTGTCTGTGGTTTCTACTGATGTGCATAAGTATGCTGACTTTGAATGGTATCATTTATATGATGGTTTTCACTATACAGAAGAACACAGCAAAAATCATGACTCTGTTACATTTAATCAGACATAGTTTCTGTGGCAGTGCTCAAATTAATATATTCAGTCTAAGTTCCCAACTAAGTTTCAGGGTTTTTTCCAACTTGCATTCAGTTGAACTTGTGTTCATTGTTTAAGGGTAAGTCATATCAATTCCTTAAGAAAGTCTCCTCTATTCAGCCTACAGGAAGGCAGGAACAAACTCTAATCACACCAGTTTTGGTTCAGATAAGGTTGATTTGCTGTAAGTTCTGTACCTAGAATAATTTTATTGCTGTGTTTTTGTCTATTGTGTTTTTCAAGGTCATTTATTCAGACTGAGCAGTAGTTTTTAATGTTATTATTTGACTGTAAAGTCATCAAAGGTGTTTCAGGAAGGACTTTTCTGAGTATGACTTTAGGGCCTGCAAAAAACCTTTGCAAATATGTACGGATTAAGGAAGCTGATCAGGGTTACATATGAAAGAGAGAGAAAAAAAGAGAAATTTTGAAAAGTCTTTTCATTACAAGCTTAAGTAGTCTAGAAGCAGGTATAAGCCTCCATTTCATATCTACTGATTTAGAAACAAAAGGTTGACTCCTGTAAGGCTTGGAAATGCACAGCATACACAACCTTTTCTTTATCCACCAGGAGCAGAAGCAGCATATTCTCCAAGCTTTTGAGAGTCCCAGCATTTGGTGATTGTAGATTGTGAATATCCTCTTTCACGTGTATATTCTTCAATGTATATGTCACTAAAATATTTCTCAGTTTAGTATGGCATTTAGTGTTTCCTGAACAGCCTGATTTTGAGTTCAGCCTCTCCTGGTGGTTGTATGAGGCTTCACACCATGAAGGCTCCCCCTGGCAGCAGAAGCACTGGAATTTGTTCTGCAAACTGCTGTTCAGGGCTCTTAATAGGGAGCAATTCCTGGCTGCATGGCAGGGAAATGTTCCTCTTGACTGTGCTGTGGCAAAACAAAGGAGCCTGTCCAGACCTACCTTTGCGTAGATGAGAGCATGCCTGAGTCCTAGGTGTTTGTGCTTGCATTTCTTTGTACTTGTACAGTGGTTGAGAGTTAAAGCCCTCAGAATTATGGATGAATAATTTATCACTCTTGGACTAAGCAAGAGTAAAACTTCTGATTTTATTTCTTTTCTAACTTTAAAATAAAAAATTGTGAAAAGAGCTTACATTCAATGTCTAATCCTGACACACTTCACCCTTAGAATCCTAGAATCATAGAATATCTTGAATTGGAAGGAATCCACAAGGATCATTGAGTCCGTGGCAACAATTTGTTCTATGGCTTCTCAATTTCCACTGCAATCGGCTGGTGTTCTTGCCTAATTACTTTTCAATTAAAATAGGTGATTCTGACTTGACTTTCTTCCTCCTTTTTGAGTTCCAAGATGATTGTTCCTCACTTGGGTCAAGTGAGAGCAGCTTCAGGACTGCCCAGCTTGGTCTGTTTGTAGACACGTATGATCAGGGATGCACCTTCCATCTGGAAGTCACTTTGGCAAACTTTGCTTTTCTCCTGCAGGAAGGGAATCAGCATAAATACCTTCAAAATATGCACTGACTTGGACTTGGCACAGCAGAACTGTGTTTTCTGTAGGTGAAAATTTTAACTGAGCAATTGCAATCAAAGATTGGCCACTTCTCTGCACTATCCCAGCAGCATCAGATAATAGAGTAGTATGAGTTGGAAGGGACCCTTCATGAGTAATTCACACAAACAAACTACTGAGTACATCGGTGTCCTGAAGCTGATGGGTTCACGAAAAGTAAGGGGTTTCAGGGGTGGGTCCTTATAGAACATTGAAAAGCCTTTTATTTATCAAATCTCATACATTCTAATGACTAGTTCACAGTTCTTGTGCTTTGTCATGTTAATAAGTGTGATGAATCATTTTTAATAACCACTGCATTTCTCTGTAAGCTCTGATAGCGTCTGTGGGAGACTGTGACAAATAATACCTGTTCAAATACTGCACATGTGGATATGCATGCTTTTTTGTTTCATATCAAACATGGCTCCTTGTTCAACAACCTACTACATTTCTAAATATTGGAATTTATTTTTTTTAAGATTATCTAGAATTTATTTATTCCTCAAATGAAGGGATCCACCTTCAGCTGAAGTGAGAGAAGACTGGTGTATGATCCAAAACTCATATTTTGATACTTTTTAATAAACTGGATTAATTGAGTGTCTTATAAAAAAGTATTATGAGGGGGCATATTGCTCTATGCATGTGTCAGCATGAAAAACCAAAGTCAGATGAGGATTTGTCAGATATAGTGGCAGCCACCTGATTCTTTTCTGAAACCTCTGGAGTCAGCATTTCTCTGGGCTCTTCTTGCTTCCTTCTTGGTCAAGAAGATTTTTAAGCACATTCAAACTATCGAAGAGGTTTAGTGACATGATTTTTTCCCGACATTTTTGCTTCCTTGGAATCCTTTACATCACCCTTGGAATTCTCAGAAGTGGACCATTACTAAAGAGAAAAAGTACTTGTACCACAGAAAGATCCTACTCTACAACTTCTAAGTTATTCTATGCATCAGTGGAGATTTCAGGGAAAAATCTTGAAGCAAGAGACACAGGTGAAGTTAAATAGCATAAGAAAGGTATAAAAGAAATCAGACCCTTTGTTTTCAGAATGTAAATGAAAATGCAGTGTTGGGGTTTAGGGACAAACTGCTCTCAAAAGTAGGATGCGTCATGAATGTGCAGTATGAGGTTCTTTGAACCTTTCAATGAAGTGCTCTATTAACTACTGATTTTGTCATCCTATTTCCACCTATGAACACTGGTAGACATAATCCAACTTTGAGACATCCATTGCTGGAATTTCACCTGGCCATTAAATGTATTCAGATAGTTATAATATGAATGTAACGATCCACTTTCACTTAAGTTAGTGTAGAATTACCACAGACTGGTGTTTTGACTTAAAACAGTGCTAGGTCAAGGCAGAACAACGTTTGGGCTGTTTATCTGATAAGTTTGCATTATTTTCTGTCCTCTCTTGTCACAAGCAAGAGTTTTTCTCCATTCATTTTGTACATTCACCTACGCATTGACAGGGATAACAGGTGTCACCTAAAGTGGTTTCAGAGTCACCAGCTGCATATTTGTAGGACTATCTCTGAATAAAGGTGTGGGTCCTTACCAGCGAGGATCAAGAGTGCCTGATCAACAGGTTTCTGAATGAACTCCTCAGCCCCATGTAGGGGCTGGGTGAAAGACAAAGGCAAGAGGGAGCATGACATTGTGCCCTGCATTGGTGGTGGCATGGAGCTCGTGTCTCATACAGCGATCGTGAGGATGGAAGATAATCAATGAATGTGATAAGGAAAAGAGTGTCCCTGTGCCTTTTCCATTATTTCATCTGTGTCAATGAGAAGTGTTGAAGTGCCAGGAAATAACATGTGGATTTCCAGGGATTCAGTGATGGATTTTAAAACATTTTTATGTTGCTTATTTGCCCATGTTACATTTTTGCTACACCTGTGGGTTCTCAACAGCACAGCAATAAGTATATTAGTACAGTTATGGTTAGGGCTTTGTAATTATGTAGAGGCAGTCTTATTTTTCAGGTTTTGTTTCCCACCCACATTCCGTCCTTTGGTTTTTATTCCTTTCTTGAGTGGAGTGGCAGGTATGAGTGTGAGAGGCAAGACCTTTGTAGCTTTGCAAAGGCAAAATGTGTGGAAAGTGATGCCAAAGTGCCTTTGGAGAGGAGGACAAGGCAGGTAGCCAGGGGGTCGGGAGCCCTGCTGTGAGTTGGCATGCAGGATGTGGCTGGAGAGGAGGCTTAGGTGAGGCTGCAAGAGGGAGGTCTTGTCTGGAGCTTCATTTCAAAGCTTTTTGAGCCTTGGAAAGGCTGGGAAGCTAATGGCTGTGTGTGTGCATAGCTGGAGAAGATAAGGAGCAGGCTGTAAGAGCTCCATTATTGCCCTAGACAGTCCTGACTCCTTATCGGCACTGGTGTCACATAATCTTCAAGGTGTCTCTCTTTGTGCAGAAGGTACTGCTCAGCCCCAATGACACGTACTGAAGCTGTTGTTCTCTTTAACGTGTTACAGGGATAGATTTAGACTGGGCCTAGCAGAGCTCTTCTCTCATTGCCTATCCCCCTGGTCCCTTGATGCAGTGCAAGGGAATTAGAACAACCCTGTGTGCTCCTTACAAGAAACCAGGAACAAAAACAGTGTTGCATGCAGAGCGAAAATCTGTCACCTTCCTCCACCAATTGCTTCGTGTCTGTGACTCAGCCTGCCACGGACCCTCAAAGGATCATGTGTCCCTGTCGCATCACCTGGTGCAACGTGTGTGGAAAAGAAGCATCTGCTCCTTTGAAGGGTGTCTAAGGCACCAAAAACATATTTCAGTGCCTTGGGGTGAGAAGACATTAGCCTGCGACTAAAGTAAAGTGCACACCATTTTGGGTAAGGCTGAGCCAGTGGGCTGAAGTACACAGAGCTGGTTTCCTCCAGAGAGGATGTGAGTGAAGGAGGGATAGGCAGCAGCATATGGCAGCTCAGCTCTGGAAATGTGCTCTGGAAAATGGCACCTTCCTTATTTAGCAGATCAGCTTCCTCTGTGGGTGCCCTGACTGGATTTTGTAGAAGACCTAATTCTTTCCTTGATAACTGAATGGATTTGGTCTGGAAATAGAGAATTTCATGGTGCTTCTAACTGAAGATTTTTTCTGAAGTGGAAAGACACTATCAACTTCAAGGCAAATAGCATATGCTTGAGGAGAATTTTAGGAGGCAGCATATCAAGATTTTAGGCCAAACCCTGAGAAAACAGTTGGAAAGCACTGTAGAAGTACATGCAAAAGATAGAATCATGGAGTGGGGGAGGGGAAGTCCATTTACTTTCATCTGCTCTTTAGCTGGACAAAATGAAAGGAAAATCTTTACTTAATCACAGATGCATCTTGGAAACACCTGCAGGATGATGCTTCAAAGACCTCCTTCCTCCTGCTCTGAATGTTCTGCAGGCTGAAACAGGAAGCACAGGTAGGATGAGACTGGGGCTTAGGAGAAAGAGAAATTGTGTTTGGTCTGGCAAGTTGCACATTATGTTGTCATTTGAAGCTACCTTAAAATTGATCTCGTGCACTGTGAGTCACCTAGAAGTCATGAAGGACTGCCAGGAGCTGGCAAGCAACTCATAGTAAGTTACTGGCTTAACTAGAGTGATATAGTTGGAATAGACCCAGAAGGCCAGATATGACAAAAATAGCTCAGTGTAACTGACAGATGTTGTTTTCCTATGTACTTTTATGGCCACACTCAGTTATTTTTCATGTTTCAAATTGACATAATAAGTATTAATTTTCAAAGCAAAAATTAGAACAGGAGGCATGCAGAATAATTCTTTAAATTTTGGCTTTGCAGCATGTTGCTGGTCTAGTATAAAATTTGCTGGCTTACCCTCCAGAAGAAGAAAGAAACAAAGAGATGTTGAAATAATCTATATCCATTTGCCTTCGGCAAAGCAGTCAGGTAATGTAATTTCACTAAAAATTATTGAAAAAGTGATGAGGAGAAGAAAAACTTAGAAATGTTCAGGAAATTGAAAGAAGTATATATTTTTCTAGGGAAAGAATGCACTTTTGTTTTTAAGTTTTGTATAGTGCACCCAAGTTCTACTTCTAGGCATTGAATGACAGATGGAAGTAAGACTGGTCAAGGCTAACTACAGAGGTGTGCTCAAAATTTGTAGTTGTCTCTTGTCGACGTGAACTTTACGTCCTCTTGCACTACTATTGAATTTCAGCAGACCAAATTTTGAAAGGTTTTAGAACTGCCAAGGATAATGAAATGAGATAAATCTGTGGAGGGAAAAGAAGTTGAGGGATCATAAAAAGTGTTGACAGTTAATTTAGTAAACTGAAAGCCTAAGGATACACGTGCTACCTAGCAGTAGGCAAGAAGCCTAATCAAAAGAAAGGAAGTTTGATGCCAGTTCTTGTCGTAGAAGGTAAACAATTATATGAGAAAAAGAGGCATATGAAAGGTTACATGTAACCATTGTAGATAGTCATTGGAAGTTTCAAGCAGCGAAATATTCAGAATTAAGCAGAAAGAAATTTAAGATAGTCTTTATTGGAATATAAAATAACTCATTGGAAAACGTTTTAAGAATAGGTATATGTCAGCAAAACAGAGTGACTCTGAAATTATGAATGTACCAATTATACAGGTTTGCTTGTTCTGTTTGTGGAAGCACATTCTGCATTTTATAATAGTCTCTGACCAGATTTATTTTCAGTGGATCAAGTGTGATTCTTTTCATGCAGAAACTGAAAAGTATAAAGGGATAGCAATAATTTACACTGTTGCAACTTAGAATGTGTTTCTTACTATACAATATCCTCTAGATTAAATAGCCAAATCTTCATTTGGCTTCTGGTTTGTTTGTTTACTGTCATTCAGGTATGAAAAATCTACATTTGACCATGTACAGCTGCGTTTGAAAAGACATTTGAATAGCTACACAGCTAATTAGCTGATACAGTTATGTGGGCATGTTTTGTATGTACAAATAAGGCAGTGGTGAAAACATAACCTCAAATATAAATTTTTTTTTGCCACTGTTTTGATAATTCAAAAAGCTGCTAGTCACTGCTTATTGAAAGCATCAGGAAAGCTTCATTTGTTGCCAACATATTCCGTGTGTTGTAATAGTTACTCACCAGCCCTGTTGTGCTGGCACACGCAGCAGTGAGCAAGGATGGAGAGCAAATGACATCAGTGCACAGACCCAGATGTGAAAAAGCAGGGTCAATCTCAGCTTCTGAACCAAGCATCAAAGAAAGTTTGCCAGATAGGAAGGTAATTAAAGTATTGTTTCAAAAATCAATTTCAAGGCCTGTGGGGATGAGATCACAATAGCTTTGAAAGTAGGACTTAGGTAAATAAATTACACATTATTGTTTCCAAAATGCAGCTTCAGTAATCCATATTCAGTCAACTTTTGACTGTATAGCTTAGACTTGATTGCTAAAAGTAATTGGGATGAAGTTTTGTGGTAGATAACAATTGCAGGTCAATTCTTTAGAACATATGACAATGGTAGCTGATTTATATAAGCTATTTCACAGAATGTAATTATGCAGGTGTCTGCAGAAGGAAAAATGGACCTGGTAATAAGGAGCTGGAACTGATGCATGGTGCGTTGATACTGCAAGACATTTATCTGGGGTGAAAGGGTTCTTAATAAGAGGAAAAAAGTATGTTGCTCTAGCAAAGAATAGCTTGGAGAGAGAGTAAAGAAACTACTCAAAAGGAGAAGAGGTCTGCCAGAGTATGGGAAGTAAGAAAAAGATACCACAAGTGACTCCTTCGCCTTTTCAGTATTAGGAAGGCAGCAGAAACTAGGCTAATGGATAAAGGTGTTTTATTCATGCTTTAGAAAAAAGTGGAGCTCAAGGTTTCATTGAGGGGATCACTCATTAAAAAATGGCATGGACATAAGAGCAGATGTCCGTAAGGGAGGTGCTGAGCAACAACTATGACGTTTTCAGGAGAATTTGGAATGAATATGCCTGTAACTTGTATCAAATTCCTCCCCACTGTCTGTCTGGGATGGCTTGACTGGCATTGTGCAGTCTGCACTGCTCCTGTCTTTCTGGGTTGGAAATAAAGGTGTTAAGGAGTGTGAAATGGGGTGGAAATGAGGCAACATGTTGTCTATTCTCTTACCTTGTCCCTATCTTGTCCCTATAATCTGAGACTTGGTGCTCAGGAAGACTCCTTTGTAGTGGTTTCTGTATTGCTTCTTCTTCCTCTCATTGGCTAGAACCACACAGAATCCAGTAGGTCTTGCTGAAGCTGAGGAAGCATTGGTTCTCTGTGCGCAAAATCACCACAATCTGAAAATCTTTACACACGAAAAGACGTTCTGCATCTTTCTGTATCGAGAATTAAAACACCTTCTTTATTTAGGTGCATGTAGCCTATCCATACTGCAATATTTCATCTACAGTTTCTAGCTGTGTATTTATAATTCTTTATGACAAATGTCTTTCTGATAAACACACAATATCCAGGCACTCTGACACAGCTACCAGTGAATGCTCACGTGATGCCTGTACATATATTATGGAAAGTAGCTTGCTTTAGTCCCACAGACTGGTGAATTAAGTAGCCCTGATTTTTTTGTCCGTGTAAGAAATTCCCAGTTATGTCAAGTCAGTGGAATACAGACTATGCATAAAACAGAGGTAGGAGGCAAAAGCATGAGATTCTAGCACATGAAAAGGATATCTAAGTGGCTCGGTTTAATTTATTTTTCATAGCCGGGCTTTGGTTTGGTATAAATACAATGAGTAGTAGAATTTCTAGGGTTTGGAGGAAACTAGGACTTTTTAACTGTGGTTCATAGAGAATGCATTTTAGTTTAAAATCCTTATAGTTTACCAGTCCAGGACTGGGAAGGCTATTTGCTATTTTTAGAAAACAGCAAAAGCAGAAGAGGTAACACCAACTGACATTAACCCTTTCACTGGCTTATCTTTTTCCATCTGGCTCTTTGATGTGTACATGTGCTTTGGAAGGGCACAGGTTTCCCATAATGACGTGGTGTGACCAAGGTATCTCCCCTCTGAAAATAGGGAATAATGTGATCTGTTTTTCAAGTTGTATACATGTTCATACACACATTATAACTATGCACAGACTTATTTCCAGCTAGTCCCCATCACAAATACCTTTGTATGAGCAGACACCTGATCAAGCTACAGACACTGGAAATCCGCATGCACGGGATGGGTACGTGCAAAACCAGTATCTGCAGTGATCACATTTAACTTGAGAACTAAGGAGTTATGCTCTGTTATGCAAATTGCTGAATGTGTTCAGCTTGGGTAAAACATGAAACATTTAGTAATAAATATAGCTGCCTAATGTGAATCTTATGGAAACTTCTTCCAGGATAGTGTTTAACTTTAATTACAAAAAATTTCAGGTTTAGAGGCAAAAAACATGTAGCATGGATTTCTACTAAAACATGGTAGAAATCCACTATTTTTTAAACAGCATTTCTGCTGTTTCAGGAAGTATCTTATCTCCATGGAGAGATCAGTTGATCCGCAGCACTGACTTTTGATGTAAGAGTGCCATATTTTAAAAAATTATGAATATGGAGGATCTTTGATTGCTGCCAAGAGATTAAAAATAAATCCCCAAAGGCTCTGTGTGCAAAGATTCTCAAAGGACCTGTTTACCTAGGGTAGTTCTGGTTGCTCAAAGATGGCTCTTTTAGATGTACTAGCTCATAATGCCTGGCATCCAGTTGTTGCTGTTGTGTCACATCTGCTATCCTCAGATATCCCAAGGTCTCTCAAATTGCACTGGGTGCCTCTGTGCAGGCACCAGATTCAAGCTTCTTGTTCCCACTGGAAGCCAGTGAGAGCTGATGGCAGATTTGACCTGCCTGGTGCTCCTGAGGGCTCGTTTTGGAGACCTACATGCATTTTGTGTTGCAGATCTCATGTCTGTCATTTCCCTGCCTCTTGAGAATATATGGATATCTGCCTAGATATGCATATACATGGGAGGACAATACAACATTTTCTAGGGGAGTGTTTACATATATATATATAACCATAGGCTTGGTAACAGTTATGCATATACTTGGTAATGGTTTTCTTAGGTGGTATAGCAGACTGGGATCCTGATTCTGAGAGAGGAGGAGAGCTTCTTATAAACTGCTTGGCACTTGCTAACTTACATGAAAAGTGCAGGGATTCAGCGTATGCTTCAATTAGGCTCTAAAATAATGAAGTATCTGCTTTATACCATATTGGTCTCTATCCTTTTATCCTTCTTCTCTTCCTTCACCCTGTAAATTACAAGTTTCTTTTTGATTTAGTAGTTGTAAGCATAAAACCATCAAGTGATTTTAGTTTATTATCCTATTTTATCTCAAAACAGTACAATTTACATTTCTTAGCTGACCACAAGAGGTTTAGCTAAGTGCTTTCTCTCTCCCACTCTCTTTCTGTAAATGCACCTGTGTTTGCTCATGTCTCATATTTATTTCACACTTTGTTTCCCTTCCAGATCATGAAGCTATCCTTTACAGCCACAAAAACATCTCTATAATGATGACAGAGACACAGAAATTAATTTTATGAACATCGTTTACTGTATAACATTAGTAGGATCTTTCCAGTTCTGTCCAGCAAGCCTTCCCAGGGGGACCCTCCACTCCAGCCCCTCAAAAGCCTAAGCATGGACCTCTCTAGAACCCAATTCCACAGCCCATTCAATTCCTGTTGATTCAGTTGAAACTAGGCCTTGTGGAATATGATGATACACTTCAGGACAGGGTTTCTGAGATCAAATGGGGCAGTTCCTGTCAGGACATGGAAGGATTCACCAGCCAAATAAAATTTTACTATTGGGTAGGGGACTGATTGAACTGGAGAGCAGCTACTTAATCAGAGTTTAAGCTAAATAACTCTGTATCAGTAAGCTACTGAGAGTGAATGCATTAAATAAAATAAGGTCATTTAAAGTGTAAAATAAATAATACAAAAAGAATTATGCAGTACAAATCAGATTACATGCATTCCTTTTGAGCATCTTTATTATTAAGTAGTTGTTAGCTATTTATTTGCCAATCTTTATTCAGATTTTAGATGCTGATATCTGTGCTTACTTTTTACTTGATGAGCAAGCAAATTGGATATGAATTCATATTTTATGAGATGTCTTTTAAGTAAAAATTTTCAGGAGGAGAGAAAATGAAAGTTATTTTGTTGCTTATTTCTTCAGTGTATCTTTTGTGTTAACAGTAAAGGTTTGTTGTTAGCAAAAAAACCTATAATAGAACAACGAAGTTTTGTTTGGAACAAATGTCCTAGGGTAAGTAAAATTGAGGTAGATAAATCTGGGATGTTCTGCTGTATTGCATGATACAAATATACAGAGCTGCTGAGCACATAAGCCTTGTGCCTGAGAATCACTTCTATTCACTGCTGTCACTGTGGAGGGGAACAAAAGAGTTTTTGTAGAGACCACGCCCCAGATTCTTCAGTGTAATAGGTAAACCTTATATTTACCAAAGTAAAGGCTTGGAATAGAGCTGGAGCCCAGCTTTTTGTTAGTACCTGCGAAACTCCTCCGTTCTGTGATCCTTCTCATTTAACTGAACTTCCGGCCTTTTTTCCCTGATGATGCCAGTACATGCCTAGCAAACATTACCTGATGAGTTAGACTAGCTTATTCATCTGTAGAGCACCTTCCAGGGAGCCTCCTTTGGCAGTCGGGGAGCATACTGGGAAAGAAAAAGAGGTGCAAAATTATTACTACGCTTGCCGGTCTCCAGCTTCTTTGAGAGCCTGTCAGATCTTCTGGCAACACAAGAGAGTGAGAGCAGCGTTCCATTGCTCAAAGTGAAATAGTCATGGATATCCTCTTAGCTGCACAATGAACTGGTCAGTCAGGTAAAGGTGGAATGAAGAAGCAACTTCCTCAGCTCTGCTGGCCCTGTTCCCCATCTTGGTCACTTTCCTGTTTTCCATTTGTAATGGCATTGCCAGGGCCCATTGCCCTTTGTAGGCCTAGTTCTCAGCAAAGCACTTGGAGTGACAGTTCTGCACAGATCTCTAGCGTAACCCAGATGTGGGGTAAATTGGTCTGCGTGGTTACACTGCTTTTGCTGATGTAAAGACTATTTGTGTGTCTGCATAGCACCCCACAATTAGCCTCTCACAGAGCTCTGCAGTAGGAACCTGCAGGGGGAAGTTAAAACCAATGAAGCAACCAGAGTGAGGCCTGGAGTGAAGTCTTTAACACCTCCTGAACAAAGCCCTTAGGTTAATTACCTCTTAATTACCTGATGTGAGCACCACAGACTGTGCAGCTCATGGAGCCTTCCTCATGGAAGGGAAAGGCCAGCTGGCAATGAACTGAAGTAACTGGAAATTCCTCATCATCTTTCTGATGGTAATAACATTTAAAGCATGACAACACAGGGGAAGAAACCAGCAGCTTTGGAGTGTGCCAGAGATACTGGGATCTGGCAGTAATTTATTGTTTGTCTCACTTGCAGAATAATGTATGCCTTGTGAGTAACAACATGTCCTTTTGCTGCATGAAAATAACTGCTCAGAAACAAAATCCTATCAGTAGTGGTGATGCTGTAAAATGAATTCCATAGTGGCATTTTGTCCTAATGTTTCTGTGTATTTGCCAGTATTGTAAGTAGAATGGTGGTGAGCAATCTGGCAGAAACTGAAGGAATTCTGAATAGAGGAGAGCTTTCTCCTGGAGAACAGGAATTGTTTGTTTGCTACCCCAACTGCAAAAACAGTTAGTGAATAAATAGCCGCCCTGAGCACCCCTTAACTGTCTGGATTGTTGTCATAGTGTTGATGTTATTGCCTGCTTTCACTGCCCCAAGAGCTCACCTTATTCAGTGGTACATATAAACTTTTTGGGTCAAAAACCTCCAGACTGAGGGCCTGGTCTTAGAATTGAGCGTTTCACACTTCTGTCACTATGGCAGTTCTCTGGAAATGTTATATCAGAGAGTGTCTTCATGACATTTGATCTACCAGTGTTCTCCAGCAAAGTATCAGTGAAATGTTTTCATCTATTGCATACATGAATAATTAGCCTGTCAGCCTCCCTCTTGTATCTGTTCCAGTGTTTTTGAAAGGAGAGGTGATTTATGAAGGATTCAATATGATTGTTGAAGATATTGTACATAACTGGATCAGTCATATTTTACCTGATTTTAAAGCCATCATCTTCACAGTGGAATCCATTCATTCCCACTGCATTGTGTAGATAAGTTCATTGAAATTTTATAAAGAACAAGGTCTTAAAAATGCTAACATCCTCACTCTGTGAGCCGATTAAAATAATTGCGTTGAGAAAGTGCAAAGTTTTCTAATCATTTTGATTCATTATGAAACATTAAAACTGATAACATTATCAGATGATCCTTTAAGTGAGTAAGTGTGTTTCGTGAATTTAAATGTTTCTCTACTGAATACAGCAATGGCAATTCAGTGGAGGGGGAAGTGGGTTGCCAGTGAGAGAAATTACAGAGATGCCTTATACTATTTCAGGTCATTTTCATCCTCTTCAATAGCAGGGTAAGAATGTGGAAATGCATCTGTAAACCGAAACTGCAAAAGCCCTCTACCTGTTTGAGGGGAAAAAATATAAACTCTCTCCCACCTTTCCAGAAAACAAAAGAATCAGTGCTTCTACACAGGTGCTGTGGCTTTGTCCTGTCAGCTTTTGTTGGGAAAATTGATGTTGCTACCACATTTGTCTAGGAGGAATTCAGGACAGAAGATGTAGTGAAATTGACATTTTGAAACAGAATTTTGTGTTAAATTGGTATAAATACATGAGGGGTTCTTTGTTAGTTATAGTATTAATTTTCCTATTTAATTAAGCACAAATTTTAATTTTTAAATTTAGTTCAAGCTGCTGCAGTATTTCCAGTTCACCAGAACTGAAAGCTGAAAAATGTAGATGTTCCTGGTTAAAGACTGTGCAGAATAGAAGCAAAGGGCTCTGGAAGCTTCCTGCTCCAGGCAGTGATGGTTGTTCCTTGTGGAGATGCAAGTTGTGTACAGGGCAAGGCCTGAAACACCTTCTCATTTAAAAACATGTCTGGAGGACAGGATTCCTGAATTCTGTCCACACTCCACACCAGGTAGGGCAGGTAATGCTTGCTCCACCAAGCAGCATTTATTAGCACTGTGTCAGTATTCCCAGTGCTCAATGTGGGCATCATACCATAGAGTTAAGAACCCCCTTCTGTTTGGGAGTCACCTCATCCAAGGGCTCTGGAACCATAGCCTTATTAATCTTGTGCAAAACATGTGTGTCACTGTAAGTGTGGGTAGGGATGTTGGGACAAACAAGGCAGAAAAAGCTCTGGGGACACCAGGTGTGCATAAAGAGAGTGATGGGCTAAAGTGGACAGACTTCAGACCAGGAGCTATCCTTTAACCAGAGTCTCTCTGAGATAATTCTATTGAACATGGAGTTTCGTTTGATCCAGTTCCTGTTAACTCCAACCATGGATTAAATATACAATCTTAGTGAGTCTAAATTTGAAAGGTATTCTATGCAATGATGTTAATAATTAACTAAAATCATGTTAAATTCAGAGGCAGAATTGTGTTTAAGTGAAGAGATGGGAATATTTTTGAGGTCAATGCACAACTGACTTATGAAACGCACATGAGAACAAGAATGTCATTTGCAAAAAAAACAATGAAAACATATAAAATCCAGTCACTAATTCAAGCTAACAAGAGAAGCAAGATGCATCTGTATACAATTTACCTTTTCTGCTAAGGATTTCATGTGGAAATTAAAAAGGCTAGATCTACATCTAAAATCTGTGAGCAGTTAATAAGAGCATTTATTCATAGAATCATTTAGGTCAGAAAAGACATAGACTGAGTCCAACTGTGAACCCAGCACTGCCAAGTTCACCACTAAACCATGTCCCTATGTGCTTTGTCTGCAAGATCTCCAGGGATGTTGACTCAACCACTTCCCTCAGCAGCCTGTTCCAATGCTTGATAAGTCTTCCAGTAAAGAAACTTTTCCTAATATCCAGTCTAAACTTCTCCTGGCACATTTTGAGGCTGTTTCCTCTTATCCTTCCACATTCAATCATCTGTACCTAACGACCATTCATGCAAACCTGTGAATGGCCCTGAACGAGATACAAGGACAGGTACAGTTATTAGGAAAAGTACCCCAGCAAATCTTTATAAACTTCTGAATGTGAAACTGGGCCAAGCGTGGCATCACACAGTCAGACCTTCTTATTTCAAGTCAGAAATATAGTTACTGTATTCTGTACTAAATCGAGCATAATAATCATGTGGGTGTAAAGCTGCCAAGTATAGAATTGCAAAAACCAGTAGGATGGATCAGAAAGAAAAGATGAGTGTTAGGAGAGGACCAGAGCTCATGTTAAAAACTGATTTTTTTCCCCCGCAGTGATCTGCAGACTAACTGAAACACTTGGCTGATAATTATGTGATTTTCAAAGATACCAAAACTTACTTGGTTTTTTGTGCTTCCAGAATTTTGGCAACAGAAATGAGACAATCTGTATAATTTCCTGGGTGGGAGGGATAAACAATACTGTTTTAAAATATTACACAGTCTGTCACTTCTGCATTTGATAGTGCCACTCACATTGTACCTTAGGCCAGCTGTGGATATATAATCATGACTGGAGCAGGCACTTTAAAACTGGATTTTGATGATTTTTTATTCTGAAATACAACAACTTAAGAACAGGGAAACAAATATTTCAGATTGGCAACTAACTCATAGTACCTTATCTGACGGACTGATTAAACAGGATACTAACAGGATTAATCAGTAAGGCTCCTAAAATAAACTTGTGTGTGATCCATGGAAGAATAAAAACTTCACCAGCTAGTGGCTGCCAGTAAGGGTCAAAGGTACCCTGTTCACAGGGTTCAATCACTGACCAAGCAAGTGCAGACAGAACACATTTTAATTTTAGGTTCTTGACACTGTATACTTAATCCAAGGTTGCAGTTAACAGGAACTGGATCAAACAAATCTCCATGTCCAATCTAATCTTCCCAGAGTCTGGGAGTTACAGCTCTGCTCTGAAGTCCCTTCCCTTTAGCACATCACCCACTTGGTGCACATCTGGAGTCTGTTCAGTTGTTCAGGAAATACGAACTGAGGATGAAAGCATGTTTTACAAACATGTTTTTCTTATAATCAACTGAGGATTAATTCACCTAAATAAATAAAGCATGGTTTGAACATGATGCTCTGTTTTATTGTAAGTAGTAATAATTCTGTGGGGAAAAACTTTGCAGTCTCTTCTTGTCTTTTATTTATAGTTCTGTTTCAGTGAAACACATGTTTTAAGACCTTTGTGAAATCTTGAAGCTTGCAAGCCTGAACAGAATTCTTTAATTCTGGGTAGAATGCAAAAACAAGCGGTGCTTCCTCTGTCTTTATTTTACCAAAGGCATGTCTGCCTTTGTCTGCTGTGCAACTGAAGTGTGCAAATAGCTTTATAGAAATAATAGTTCAATTCGATTTAGGGTACAAAGATGAATGGGCACTGAAAGCTTGTGGAAGTGCAGAATAAGATTGGGTTTAGCTATGAAGACACAGGTAAGGATCCCATACCTTCACATAGGTAGTTGAACCAAATCTCTGATTTCTTAAAGATGTCACAATGTTAATACTTTCACTGTAGAACTCTGACAAGTGCAGTGACACAAGATAACTCATAGGAGACAAATAGATATGGACACATGTCAGAATAATTAATGTTGAGTCAGGTTAATTTTTTCATTTAAGAAATTGAATTGTTTCAGCTAATTATGTAGCATGGCATAAACGTGATGAGGGATGTTCAGAGAAGAAAATTATTACTTTTCCCTCCACTAAATTAATGAAATTATTAAGGAAAATGTAAGCTCACAGTATGCAACAATGTCCAGCTTCACATGCTGAATTTTGCAGTTTTCATTACAGCATGAGTTTCCTGGACTGACTAATGCAACATCCTCCTCAAGGCCCCCAAAATACTCTCTGGAGAAGACCATCTTGGCTATTGTGCTCCATACCTATAAAAGAAACCCTTCTTTCTCTGTTAGATGGGGACATCTCAGCTAGGTGTATAAAGTGGTGTCACTGTTTCCTGTTACTCTGATGAAGAAACAGACCAAATGAAGGGCTGTTCAAAATTCTAGTACCTTTTCAACTTCTTGGGCTATTGTCTTCCCTAAGCAGGGGCTTAGGAGGTTAGGGATATTAACGTTTACTGATAATAAATACAGAAATATGTAAAAATACACTGTGTCCAAGTTGTAGTTCCCCTGAAAGGAGGGTGTAGCAAGGTGTCATTCAGTCTCTTCTCCCAAGTACCAAGAGACAGGACAGGAGGAAACAGCCTCAAGTTGTGTAAGGGGAGGTTTAAACTGGATAGTAGGAAGCATTTCTTCACTGATGAGGTGGTCAGGCATTGTATCAGGCTGCCCAGGGAAGTGTGTGAGTCACCATTCCTGGAGGTATTTAAAAGATCATAGATGTGGCACTTTGGGACATGGTTTGGTGGTGGACTTGGCAGTGTCAGGGTAACAGCTGGACTCAGTGATCCCCTAAGGGTCTTTTCCAACATGAATGATTCTACGATTCTGTGATCAGGCGCATGTAGGGAGCCATAATCATGTTCAGTGTGGACAAACTCAGAAGCTAATTCCCCAAATCCCATCGAGTCTGCCTTCTAGGCTAAGCTGCATCTGTTTTACCATATCCATCCAGTCTCCTTTTCAGTTTCATTCTGTTGGGGTTTGGTTTTTTTTTGTTTTTAAATATGTGTATTTCTCGCACCCCATCTGCCTTGCATTTTTGTAAGCCTCATGGGCAAGTGCTCTCCTCTCCATGTTTCCACAGTGACTGGCAGGGATTCATTATAGGAAGTCCAAGTTCTACTAAATTGTAATAAGTGCAAGAGTAACCTGGATCTCCTAAGCCTCTCCATCCACAGTGTTTGCTGTAATATCACCAAATGTATGGTCAATTGCATGTGTAAGATTTAGTATTAAAGTGATTGTGTGTGGTGTGATTCATAAATCATGTCACAGTAAGAAGTGGAAATTGCTTTGGTCCCAGGCTGCAATCTCAGGTTTCAGCACATCTCTGACTAGAAATGGCTGAGCACTGCAGAACAGATTCACTGACTCAACTCTCATTGAAATTGAGAGAAAACCTCTTGTGGTCACCCTAATATATGCTTCATATTTGTGGCTTTAAATTATGACACAATTACCTGTTCTTTGTCAAAATGTGTTTCATTTCACAAAGGAAATCTTAAAACATTAATTACTAGAAGGTCTCATGGCTTCCTCTTGCTACTGTAGTACTGTAAACCTTCAGTATTTTGTAATTTACAGCAGCAGTTAAAAAGAGACTGTTCCCAGAATCACTGAGCAGTTGAAGTAGAAAGGGACCTACAGAGCTCATCTGATTTATCTCCTACTGTTCAAAGTGGCATCAGCTGGAACAGGTTACTTGGGACTGTGTCCAGATGGGTTTTGAATATCTCTAAGGATAGAGACTCCACCACCTCTCTTAGCATTCTCTTTCAGTGTTTACCCACCTTCAGAGTAACAATTTTCTTCTCTGCAACTGCACTAAGATCTCTGAATTCTGCCTGTTTTCCCTCCTGGCCGCCTGCTTTAGTGTACAGGCCCTTCAGAGCCAGCTGGTCAAGGCTGGTTTCTCAGACAAGGTGTGAGTGCTCTGCCCATGACTTTCCTGTGCCCACACGCTTTATGTGGCCACCTGTCCTCACAAAGTCTCTCCTGGACATGGCACTCTGCAGTCTTTGCTCCATCACTACCTTCCTGTGACGACTGTTTTCAAGCTCTCCTCGCCAGGCTGGTCAGCCTGCTGGTAGGGATGATTTTGTCCCATTTGTAATTCTTATCCAAGGCAACTTGAGACCAGGGAAGCCACATGCAAAATCACATATGGCTTCGATGCAGCAATACTGATAGAATGGGGTAATGAAGAATGTTTGTGTGAAGAGCAGTTCTGGGAGCAGGCAAAGCGAAAGGCAGTAAGCAGGGAAATAGCCCTCTCTCCATTGCGGAAATAATGCAACAAAAAGAAGAATATGAAGCAGTTGTGTGCTTCTGACATTTATTGAATCTTTAAAATCTTTGATGAGAAATACTTGTATTTTGAAGATCTCAGCTGTCTGCTGTTGACAGAATGTGGCTGAACTTGTGTGTGCGTGTAGACATATACATGTGCATACATAGACAGTCAAAGAAAGTACTTCTTAGTGAATAAAAATTGTTTGACTACACTTTAAGAAAAAGAATCCACACTATGTATGACCCACCCTGTGTATGATCCTTAAATTGAAATATGCATACAGAATTTTTCCCACAGAACTTGAAAATTATGAACAACAAATATAGAGTCAAATACTGTCCTTCATCCCTGTGATGGGCAGCTTATTCCAGATGGCGTTTTAATAGTCTTTCATGCACCCATGTGTCAGATTAAATAGTAGAAATGCCAACTGGATGATAATGTAGTATCATTTCTGGAAGTATTGGCTTTTAATGTTAATCTTCAATGGGATGCTTTACTGCAGGCATGTGCATACATTAGATAACCCTGGTATGCTGACAGTATTTTAAGACCCACATAATTTTGAAACACCCTTTAATATTAGTGAAAGTCATGATACATTCCATGCACATAAGATCAGAAGCCTTCCAGGCTTGTTTTACTTCTCAGGATAGATGCCAAATTGGGAGCCCACAGTATTTTGTTTTTCTATAAGACAGTTAAAGTGGCACCACAAGCTGTTGCACTGACATCTGATCCTGGTCTTGGGCAGCCAGCTCACAAGGTGGAAGTGCCAAGGAGAATAATAAATGCAAATGTCTCCACATGCTTATATTTTAATCTGAGATTAAATATGAGATTTCCAAAACAAATGCTGCCAGCTATTATGAATTTTGGGATGTTGAAGTGTGATGTCAGAAAATTCACTTTAGTTACTAAACTCTAGCATCTGGTGGTACCAGCACTGTCCAGAATCAACCTATCAAACCACAGGCAATATTATTTGTAACTACTTCTCTCTCACTTTTTATTTACCCACTGATGATTAAAAAAAAATGAAGAAAAAAGGAAAAGCTGCTTCCTTAAGCTTTAGATTTAAGCAACATCATTTTATATCCACAAAATAAAATATTAGCCCTCTATAATTCAGAGATTTTGTAGCAAACAACATGCTTACAGATTTTCACACTGAGTTAGCTGCTGCTAGAAGGAAGAATAAGTGTATGTAAGATTAGATTCAAAACAGTTCTGTGAAATGTATCTGGCCCCTTTATGCAGCAACCTGCTACACGGGGGAGAGGAGAAAAACAAATCCTGGCCTTGATGTCAAAACAATGTAAACTCCTTTTAGTATGTTGACTTGTGAAACAAGTGAGGCATGAAAGCAAAAGCACAGAGCCCTCAGTAGTGACAGTGAATATTTTATCTTAGCAAGAGAAAGCAACGAGAGACCAAATCCTTAAAGCATATGCTGTGCTGACAGTGCGCTCTCGCTGTGGCAATAATGGTGTTTGCAATCCCAGCTGCACTCGAGCCTGTGCTGTAAAAGCACCCATTCCTCAGAGTGTACGTTGCCCTTTACTGGCCCTTAGCCAGATGAAGGAGCTTTTCTCTGTTTTTCATGTTGTCCTGTAGGAACGGATGTTTAAACAATTATTTCTCTTCCCCGAAGTGAAATTGGAGAGATTTTGGCATTGTTAGCTTTTCTGAAATTTTCACGGTGCTGAAAAGTATCTTTAGGTGACTGTAGCTTTTCACGCATAAACCAACCATTCTCTGGCTTTTTACAAGTATGTAACAAAATTGTTATTCTGAAATTCAGGGACTGGATCGTCATAGAAATGTTGAAACAAGAGTACCACTGTTACTGCAGTGTTATTGTTTGAGGGTGGTTGGTAAGAATATTTAGAGGGTCATTCAGGGCTGTGACTGAAAGTATTCACCACTCTCTGCAAAAGATCATTTTGACTAAGTCTGATGAATGAAGTGTTTGTGAGCTGATTAAAGATAAAGGAATATGCTCCTCTGGAAATATGTTTGAATGTGTGTGCTCTCCCGTTTTTCCTAGAACCCATTTGTTTGTTGTTCTCTCCCAGCTGAGGCATGAGATTCAGAGGGAATTGGAGAATGTTGCTTATAAATTAGGGTATTACTACCTCAAGATTACCACTCTGTCATCAAAAATGTCAGTTTATCCTTCACTAGTCAGCTCTTTCTGTTTCTCCATCCTCTGCTTAAAATTGTTTCCCGTCACTGCATCCATTTCCAGCCCAGGTTCTTGTGTGGAGACCCAGTCATCCTACACTGACTTCTTGTTTCCTACTTCATATTCGAGCAATTCAGGAAGTTTTGGGTGATTCACAAATGTGATTACATGGTAGCATTTCAAGACATTCCAGCATTGCTTTGGAGAGACAGCTTTGAAGAATACGTGTGATGAGCTTTAGAGGAAGTGAGGAAGCAATGTGGATTGTGGTGTGGTAAAGGAGGGATAAGCAGGAGGCACAAATTAAATCCTGGAATTATACATAATTCCTTCTAAATGTGACCAGTTGGTTCTGCACTATCCAGAAGTAAGAGCAGCGACCGAGTCCCTTCCAGCTTGGCTTAATTCTGAGGTTTAATCTCCTGTTTCAGAGCTGCTGACAGGCTGCTTAGAACCCTCTCCACAACTGCAGCCAAGCCCACAGCAGAGCTTCCAGCAGTTCCAGAGTTCCAGGCTAGCTCTGGTTTCAGCTCAGACCCAGCATGCCCTCAGCTCCCACATATTTGTTGCTATTGCTACCTAGGCTTGGTGAATTTAGGTTGGGAATTACCCACATTTCTGCCATCACATTTCTGACTGTACTGCAAATATCCATTATATCCTCACCCTATAGCCTTTTTGTAATAGAAACGTAATATAGATGGGCCAAAATAATCAAAAAACCATTTGCAACTAAGTTTTTTTACTAAGTTGCTAAACTGTAAATTGCCATTTATCCGAATGACTAGATTTCTCTTTCAGTATGCATTGATGTCCAGGATATAGCTTGAACTTCTAGAAATTTCTGAAAATGGTAATACACTGGTTTTGTTTCCATTCAATCACTAAGCCCTCTAGAAGTAACAGCATGGCTTCTGACCTGATTGAAGTGTAAGTTCTTTCCCCAAGTAACTATCAAGCAAAGATAGTCCTAAAATAATGGGGGGAAAAGTAATGCCATAGAGAAGAGTGTCTTGGGAGTGAGAGGATAGGATTGTTGTCATCTAACAGTGCCCTACTTTTCTTGTAATTTTAAAGTCCTGTTTTACAGGTAGACTTTCTGGTCAAGCTCCAGATGCTTTTGTTTGAGTAGCGTCAACCTCCCTATGGACTCAACAGATGTACCACGAAATGGCATTGCTCACTGGGAATGCAGATCCTGAGTTCAGCTCCCACTCATTCAACAACTTGGAAAACCTGTGTGAAGTGCAAACCAAGAAAGGATTCTTCTACAAAAAGGCCAAACTTCTGCGTCCTGGAGAAGACTTGTGCTGCTTAGCCCGCTTGGATGACCGGTCCAGGTTTGTGATCATCAACGTAGGTGGTATTAAGTACAAAGTTCCCTGGACCACCTTGGAGAACTGCCCCTTGACCAGGCTGGGGAAGCTAAAATCTTGCAACAATTATGATGAGATCATGGACATCTGCGATGATTACGATGTTAGCTGCAATGAATTTTTTTTTGACCGTAATCCTAGTGCCTTCAGAACGATCATGACATTCCTGACAGCTGGGAAGCTGAGGCTTCTCAGGGAGATGTGCGCTCTTTCGTTCCAGGAGGAGCTTGTGTACTGGGGGATAGAAGAGGACCACCTGGAGTGGTGCTGTAAAAAGAGATTGCGACAGAAAGAGGAAGAGGCAGCTGAGGCCAGGCTGTTTGAAAGGGAGATGGTGTTTAATGAAGCTACACAATGTGCCTTCCAGGACAACAGCCGACTGAGTTTGTGCATGCGAAAGCTCAGGGATATGGTGGAGAACCCCCACTCAGGGATCCCAGGAAAGATCTTTGCTTGTATTTCAATCTCTTTTGTTGCCATCACTGCTGTCAGCCTCTGCATCAGCACCATGCCAGATGTCAGAGAAGAAGAGGATCGGGTAAGTGCAGCTTTTCTCGGGGTAAAGCATGTTTTGCATTGTTGTCTCCTCAGGGAAGGTGACAGTCAAAATCACTCCAGCAGATATGCAGGTATTGTGTTCAGTATATATGATGTGGAGGGCTGGCAGGGTAGAGCACAGAAAGCATTAGGTCACTTAAAACTGAGGGAAGATTCGGCCAAACTCTGTCCTGCCAACCCAACTTCACACCAGCAGATAGCCTTATCCAACAGATTTGTTTTCTGACATGTCTAACCAGATGACAAATTAACTACTCTGGGGATAAAACCCAGCCTGTCTTGTGGCTTAATGTTTTGAGATTACGTTTAGAGCTAACAGATCAATTTTCCCTAAAGGTACTTCAACAATCTGAATGAATTCTCAGTGTGCCAATGTAAAAACCACATCTGAAGTATTTTGATGCTATAGGGTGATGTAAAGGCCAGGGAAGCTGAGACAGCAACTTAACAGCAGAAACAGAGCAATTGTCCCAATTTTCAGATCTGCTTAGTATTCTCAAGCGTACGCTGTGGATGATTCATGCCCTTGAAAATCAAATCTTACAGACATTTTGTTTATTCTTTAGTTCATCAAATTTCCTAAGGGTTTAGTCCCTTTTTTGTGCAAGCAGTTCACTTTCCTAGGATTCCTAGGTATGTAGGCCAGTGAGAGATCATCTGAGAAATGGTAAAGGGGGACATTCACATTTTCTTCACATACTTGCTGAAATGCAATCTGAGGGGTTGGGGAGTGGGCACATTTTGAAGAATTCATGCCCTCTCTAGTTTTACCCAAGTCCAAGCTTGACACTAAATGTTTGGGTTTATTTCCCAGCCCTGCGGTGATTAAATGTGGTTGTGAACTTCAGCTACTAAGACAGTATTTCACCCCATCAAGTGCTGCCTCTGAGCTGCAGGCTGAGCTCTCCTGGAAGCAGCTCTTCCCGTGTGCTGTCACCCAGGGGCTGAATGGCTTGTGCCCCACTGCCACAAGCAGAAAAGAGGTGATCATCCCCAGACCAGAGGCATTTACTGTTACGTTACCTTGAAAGTAAAATGCACACTAATGGAAAATGGATCAAGCCACTGCAGGGAGACCCCTGCATCTGACTGAGCACCCTGTGTACAGTTAAACCCACTCTTTGCTTGTGAGGTCTGCTCAGGTTACATCTCAACTGAGTAGCCTGATTTGGAATCAGACTCATTTAGGAAAAAAGAGAAAACATTTGGCATGTTTACTGATATACAATTTATTATCAGATTTTTATTTTAAGGACTTTTTCTGATTTAAAATTTAAGGATAGTAGTTCTGGGTACTAGTTAACACTATGTTGTCTTAATAATTTTTTTTTAAAATGTCATTTCCAAAACACATTCCTTTTACTGTAATTGACTGTCAGGGCTCCAGTATCCTGAATTCTAAGTACAGGGGTATTTTACTGTTGAAAACTGAGATACATTTAGTATTTAGTTGTTTCCAAGTTTAAGTGAGAGCTGAACAATTGCTTTTAGAATTGTGAGAGTTTAGGAACCTTATGTTTTCACTAATGGTCTGAACATAAATAGGGACTCATAATAATAGGCTAATAATGTTTTTTGAGTGGAGCAGGATAATAATGAGGATAGAGCAAACATATGAGAGACATTTGGATGGAACTGGAACCTTTAGAAGGAGCCTATTTTCATAGTCAAATGCAAAATTGTGCAATAAAGATGAAGGCATGCTTGCTCTAGTAAAAGCAGGGACTCTGGTTCCCAAAATGAGCTCTAAATAAGATTTAGGGTACAAGCAACCGTAAGTTCCTATTGCAGCATAAAGTCAGAAGGGTTAATGCCATCCTTGAATATCTAAGCTGTGGGGTATTAATTAGAAGTTGCAACATTTTTTGTCCCTGTATGCAGTATTGTTGAGACTGACACTAGAATACTGCAGATGGTCCTCACATTGATATTTTTAATGGTGTTTTGAAAAACTGGGAGAGGGTTAAAAACCTGTAAATCTTAGACACATGTAGAAAATGCCATACAATAAGAAACTTGAACATTTCAGTTGATTTGGATTATTGGAAGGAAGGTGAGTGGATTAGGCACATAAGTGGGGTTTTTTATGAGGGAAGGAGAACTGCGTCATCTAAAAGACCTTTAAATTAAGCAGGGGTATGATGCATGGATAAAAGCTGAATCCTTATAAATTCATATGGGAAACTGTATGCCAATATTTAATACCAAGGTGATTAATTACTGGGACAGACTAGGAAGAGAATTAGTGGATTTTGTACTTTTAGACATTTTCAGTTAAAAGCCCTTTTATTTAGCCTTCAGCTAAACAGACTCTACTTCAATCAAAAGAAAAACATCAATTGCAGATTAAGTTACAAAGGTGAAATTCTTGCAATACAGACAAGATCAGAATAAATTATCCAATGTTCTTCTGTGCCCTTAAATTCTAAAAGCACAGAGCTCCTGCCAATAATCTTTGTTCTGCTCTTTGCATAGGGAAGGTCTGTGGACAGACTGGAAACTGTTATTTTGTTTGAGACAAAGGTGGCTCTCTTGCACAGAGGACTGGGGAAGGATCACTTCTGGCAAGGCAAGAAGTAGGCATCTGCCCACAGGGAATCACTTGTAGGGTCTGGAACCGTGGCTGCAGACTCCCTGTGTGTACTCCTTACGTGGCTTAGCAAGCCTGGGCAGCTCTTCAAGTAACAGGTGTGGAGAGAAGAGAGCTTATGTGAATTCAAATTCATGGTAATCATCCTGAGCTGTATCCCCAGTATCTAGATTAAAATTTGTGCCCAGGGAGAGCTCTTTGGTCTGGCCTTGCAGACTCCTAATAAGCAGAAAAAGGATGTGCATCCTTCCTGACTAAGGAACAAATAAATAGTAAATACTATTTCAAAGACACACCATACTCAGTGTGCACATTTTCCAGGCTTTCTGGCTGACGTTGTTGTTGTTATGGTTTCGTGTCAGGGCATGTCGTAGGTGCTCTGGCTAGCAAAGAGTGGCTTTTCCTTGAGCTGGCATTACTACAGAAAACAAAAGCTCTATGTGCCATTTATCTGTTCTGTTATTGCTTCAGGGAAAGACAGAGAAGATAATCATGAAAAGAAAACATGCTGGGGAGCAATTTTCCATACCCTGATCCTTTAATGCCATTTGAATTGACCAGCTGTTACAGGCAGTGATGTCCTGCAGAGGTGTAAACAACCTCACACAAGATAGAAATGTGGGACTTTAAAAGTTAGAAGTAATTACCAGGTGGGTGAGGAAACTATTTTAGGTGCCTGCCTATCTCTTTTAAAATAGAGCAGAAGACTCAATCATACATTTTGTTAACTTTATTAGCTGCTCCAGGTGTTCTGGATGACAGTGGCAATCCCTAGTGGTTCAACAAGAGTGGGAAGGCTCACGCTCTCCTGTACTGTAGATGTCGTGTTCTTACTAAAGGTCACCTTGATTCACCTTGAGTGTTACTCTTTTTTGAAAGTAGTATCGTGTATTTCAAATGCTGCACAATTGTCAGTAAAGTTAACAGAATCAGATCCTGAACTCCTTTTCACTTACTAAAGTAGGGTATATATTTAGTTAAGTTTTTTCTAGTTTAGCTTTTATTTACTGATTAAATAAAATCCACTGATCCAGTAATGTGTATTATAGCTTCTTCTGGAATTTTCAGGAAAGGGACACTTCAGGTATGTGAAGAAAACAAACACACGAAGATGGTCAGGTTCTTCCATGCAAAGTAATAAGACAATGATAAACTTTTTATTTCAAAATTTTCAGAATGGGAGATTTCAACTCAAGATTTAGATTTTCATGGTTAAAAGTCTCTTCTAAAGGCAAAATCTGCTGAGACAAAATCATAGCAGGAGCTCTCAAGCACCAGGCTCTTTCAAGACCACCACAGAAGTCATCTTCAAGACATAAAAATAGCCAGAGGCACAAAGCATCCTCAAGGCATTTTAGGCATATGCTACCTTTAAGTGGACTTCTCACCTCTCTAAACAAATGGCAATCATCGAGTGTACTAGTTTGAAAACAAACCAGTGGGAGATTGGAAGTCAGAATTAAAATTTGATAGGAAAATTAAAATAAATGCAATAGTACAAGGAAAAAAACTGACAGAGTCAGGATACAACCTGACACCCTGTTAGTCAGGGTGGCGGTAGCAGTCCAAGTGAAGTGGTTCAGTTAAAGCGGTGATCCTGTAGAAGGGTCTGGTCTCCACCTGAAGGTCCAGTGGTAGCTCTTGTCCTCTGGGAATCCAGCAGGTAGGTCTGCCTTGTGCAGTTCCAAAGCCCAGGTTATATCCAGGTGGGAATGCTTGGCTCCTCCCCGCTGGGCAGAGAATCTCACAATGGGATGAGGTAATTCCAGTGAGTCATGCAGAGGGATCTTGACGGCCCATTAACAGAGATAACACCCAGAGGGAGTTATCAGGGGTGAGTCATGACAGGAGATAACTAACAGTGCCCCACCTGTTTTAACAGCTTGTGAAGATGGTAATAGAATATATCTTATATTTCATCCTAGGACATCAAGTAACTCAAAGAAAGCAGCTAATACATCAGAGAAGTCTTAAACCAGTCAGGGATACATTACAGCAAAAGCTTTAAAAAAACCACAGTAAGAGCTATACAACCAAAAGACATTGAGAGATTCAACTGAAAGCCAGACGATGGTCATGATACCAAACTCTTAAATTTTTTTCTTGGTGAAAACAGAAATGTCAACTATTTCTATCCAAAGAAGAAATCTTCTCTTTTTTGTTAGACAGCAGCTTTTGTCATCACAGAAGAGAAGGTGGAACTTAAAGAACAATATCAAACATTCTGTCCTGATTCACAAAAGCATTTATAGTCCTGGGTCCTCTGAACTCAGTCATTTGCAGCAGCTCAGTGCAAAACAGGAGAAGCAGATCACAGAATTGGTTCTTCATTCTTCACCGTGCTTCCTAACATGTTGGGAAAAGCTAGCCTAATTAAAGATGCTGTGATAGGAAGTTGCAGTTCAATAACCTTCAGCTGAAGAACATTACAACAAAGAGAGAGACTTATAAATAATGAAGTTAATAATAGCTCATAAAGAAGCCAAAACTGTTTAACCTTCTAAGTTCAATTTACACACTGTTCTTCAACTTCCATAATGGTGAGGATGGGGAATAGGTAAATTGTGAATGTGCATTTTAAACAATCTTATAACGAAAGGTTTCATTTCACAAAGGTACACACAAAAGTAATCTCAGACAAGATTAATAGAGTATTGTATAATGATTCTCAGTAGCTTTTCATAGACAAGCTCTTCTGTAAGAGGATGGATGAGCAGCCAGTGAGGTTGACTGAAAACTGGCTGAATGGCCATGCCCTGAGCATGGTGGTCAGTGACACAAAGTCTAGTTGGAGACCAGTAACTAAAAGTGTGCCCCAGGGGCCTATACTGGGTCCAGTCCTGTTAGACTTCTTTATTAGTGGCCTAGACCATGAAGCAGAGTGTACCTGCAGCAAGTTTGCTGATGACACAAACTTTGGACAAGCGACTGATAGGCCAGACCATTGTGCTGCTGTCCTGAATGGCCTTGACAGGCTGGAGAAATGGGTTCAAATAGCCTGTGGACCTCAGCAAGCTCAGCAAGGAGAAATGCAGAGTCCTGCATTGCTGGTGAGGAACAGCCCCACCCACGAGTACATGTTGGGGGCCAGCTTGATGGAAAGGAGATTGGTAGAAAAGGACCTGGGGGTGTTGGTGGACACCAAGTTGACCGTAAGCCAGCACTGTGCCCTTGCTGCAAAGCAAGCTACCAGTATCCTGGGCTGCACCAGGCGAAGTGCTGCCAGCATGTCAAGGGAGGTGCTCCTTCCCCTCTGCTCAGCACTGGGGAGGCCACACTTGGAGCAGTGTCCAGTGCTGGGCTCCTCAGTGCAAGAGAGATACAGACGTGCTGGACAAAGTCCAGTGGTGCTTGCTATCCTATGATGGTGCTCTGCTTGAGACCCTGTAATTACTGGAGAGCTCATTTTTATGACTTTCTCTCTTTTTTGACTGTTCAGTTGTTGTTCTGCATGTGATACTGAGACCTTGATTTTAACTTAGAGCCACATGTGATGCATAGATGGTTTGTTTTCACAAATGTAAGTATTAATAAAATTGCAGTTTGTGTTTTTACTTTCTTTGTGGAATAAGCTGTTCTAGAAATTACAGCACAGTCAACAAAAAACATGTATTTTTTAAAAAATCTCCCTGCTGGTGTTACAGATAACTATTTATAGTGTATAGGCACTGAGGGTGACTTTTTATAAAAAGAATCTTGGGGAATTGGACTAACTAATTTCCCTGGGGATCATCTGAGAATTTGTTATACTACTCTCAGTTCTGCTGTTTAAATGCAAAAATCATAAGCTGTAACAGGATTGCTGGTTTTGGCATCTGAACTGATCTACTGTATTTGTACTCTGTATTGCTAATCTGCATCTTGTGTTTGCTCCAGACTCTTCAGGTCACAGCTGGCTGGAGGCGAGGGAAAGACCAAATGATTCAGTAGCAATTGTAACCTGCCTTTTCTACATCATGCACAAGGAAGTTGCTGTAGGCACATGAGATTCATTTTCAGCTTCACATTCANTGACAGGCTGGAGAAATGGGTTCAAATAGCCTGTGGACCTCAGCAAGCTCAGCAAGGAGAAATGCAGAGTCCTGCATTGCTGGTGAGGAACAGCCCCACCCACGAGTACATGTTGGGGGCCAGCTTGATGGAAAGGAGATTGGTAGAAAAGGACCTGGGGGTGTTGGTGGACACCAAGTTGACCGTAAGCCAGCACTGTGCCCTTGCTGCAAAGCAAGCTACCAGTATCCTGGGCTGCACCAGGCGAAGTGCTGCCAGCATGTCAAGGGAGGTGCTCCTTCCCCTCTGCTCAGCACTGGGGAGGCCACACTTGGAGCAGTGTCCAGTGCTGGGCTCCTCAGTGCAAGAGAGATACAGACGTGCTGGACAAAGTCCAGTGGTGCTTGCTATCCTATGATGGTGCTCTGCTTGAGACCCTGTAATTACTGGAGAGCTCATTTTTATGACTTTCTCTCTTTTTTGACTGTTCAGTTGTTGTTCTGCATGTGATACTGAGACCTTGATTTTAACTTAGAGCCACATGTGATGCATAGATGGTTTGTTTTCACAAATGTAAGTATTAATAAAATTGCAGTTTGTGTTTTTACTTTCTTTGTGGAATAAGCTGTTCTAGAAATTACAGCACAGTCAACAAAAAACATGTATTTTTTAAAAAATCTCCCTGCTGGTGTTACAGATAACTATTTATAGTGTATAGGCACTGAGGGTGACTTTTTATAAAAAGAATCTTGGGGAATTGGACTAACTAATTTCCCTGGGGATCATCTGAGAATTTGTTATACTACTCTCAGTTCTGCTGTTTAAATGCAAAAATCATAAGCTGTAACAGGATTGCTGGTTTTGGCATCTGAACTGATCTACTGTATTTGTACTCTGTATTGCTAATCTGCATCTTGTGTTTGCTCCAGACTCTTCAGGTCACAGCTGGCTGGAGGCGAGGGAAAGACCAAATGATTCAGTAGCAATTGTAACCTGCCTTTTCTACATCATGCACAAGGAAGTTGCTGTAGGCACATGAGATTCATTTTCAGCTTCACATTCACATGTCCTTGCTTAAGGGATGTAGGACTCAGAGTACTGCAGATCTCTATTTTAACTAAAAGAAAGGTGTTTCTTTTTTTTTTCCTTTCATAAGCTTAAAGTAGGTTTTCTTCTCAGATAGTACTTAAATCAAAATGGTAACACACACTCCAAATTACAAGCTTTGAGAGCATCCTTTACCCACAGTTTCAGTTATCAGCAATACGCAAATGTTTGCTTTCTTGTTGAAGTTCTCAATTGGCCTCATGTAGTTCCATCACCTGTTCTGTGTAGTCCTGTTCTTAGATTGTGAATGCTTTGGGACAGAATGTCTTAAAGACAATGTCTATAGCCATCATAATAACAGACATAAAAACTACATCTACCTGCCGTTCAGATACATGGGCACCTTCCTCATGCATCACCTGTGAGATGTGTCTAGGCAAGGAAATTCTTTTTGCAAGTGAGACCAACTTAGTTCATGCCGAATCCAAACTGAGGAGTAACTGCAAAGTTTTCAAGACTGAGTCATCCTCGCGTGGTCTCCCAATTCCTTTCTGATGGTCAAAGACATTTGCTATGCAAGTTGTCTTTCAGACAGCTCAGGTTTGTCTGAAAGTAGTGGGAAGTGATGAGGTTTGGTTTTGGTAACTGATGTTGCTTTTGTGTGTCACACAGACAGTGTTAAAATCTCGGAGCCGAGAACTTATGCATTGCTCAATCTAAACCTTAAATGTCAAGTTCTGGGGGACTTTCTGAGTGGTGTGCGCCTTTTATCTGACTCCTGTGGAATTTATAAGTGTGCAGCCAATGGCAAAATGTTCTTTACAAGTATTGAGAAGTGGTGATCATGTCCTTTGATCATTTTCTTGGGAACTGTCTGTGAGTATCTGAATAATACAGTCCCTAATGTAAAAGAATACATTTATTTGGTTTTGCTTTGTGAATCTGAATATAAATCCGTCCTTTCCTGGCTGCCCAAATCCAGCTGTTACATGGAACATATCTCGGTATCAGTTTATTTTGCTGAGTTCAGGATTCCTGTATTCACACATGAGGAGACACATTGGGTTCTGGGAGTCCCAAGCACCAGTTGCACAACTCACTGCTCTCTGCACCAGCTCTGCCCACCACTGCCCAAGACCCCAGCTGCCTGCAAAACCCCTGATCAAATAGCACACCATGTGCCAGCTTTGCCAACTCTGCTACGAGACAGTCCTTCCCCCTTGCAAGGCCACCTTAAGCTGCTAACAAATAGAAAATGTTTGAAGGAATGATTGGTTGTTCTTGATATTGGTTGTGTGGACGGAGTGCTGGATAACAATATTTAGTCATGACTACATTTGGAGAGTTCTCACCATTTCTTCTCCTTGGCTTTCTTGCTCCTCTTGAGAAAAAAAGAAACTGATATCTGCAGTCCTCCCACCCCTGAAATAAAACCCAAAAATCCAGCCTTCCTGTTTCATTGAAGCTCTCTAAACTTTAGCAGACATACCTGGTTGTTTTGTCATGGCAGCTGTTTCAAGAGAAGATAAAAGAACCATGGTCCCAGTAAGAAAATCATGCTCTCTTGTAGCAGGAGGGTTAGGAGGAATGTTTTATTTTCTTTCACTAAGAATGGGCCTTAGCTTGGGGGTGGGGACACAGCGCTGTGTAACAAGTTTAGATAGAGTCCCTTAGTGAGCCTGCAGACCTTCTGTGCAGAATTCCCCTTCTCAGCGAAGTCACAGCCTGAGCTATCCATGCCTGGTGCTTCCCAACCTGTGCAGCGCCTTTTATTGAGTTGCTTTTCCCAAGCAAAGAGAGAAATCCTTATGGGTCAAGGACCTGCCCTGGAAGATTTTGAGGACAGTCAGTTATAATACAGACTTTGGGAGCCACCTGAGATTCTCTGCAGTGTTTCAGGCTTAGAATAAAAAAATGGAGAGTGATTCTCTGCACTGCTTGGGAACAAGGCAAGTTGACTAAGATAAAATTACTTGTTAATAACTTTATTCTGTGCTGATGAACTCTTTCAGTCTGCAAGATATCATCTCATGAATAAATAGCAAGCTTAGGTCTTCTTTTAAATATTATATAAATATGCTACAATGTAACATTAGTGATAAATAATTAAACAGCTAAAACTCTTTCATAAAAGCATTGGTAACTTTGTCACATTGTTAACTGGTTTACATTTGGTGCAGTGTGGCTCACCCAGCAAAATATGCTCCATGTTTAATTTCTTTTATTATCTCACTGGTTCCACCACCATAAGTATCTATGCCTACCATTGTGTTTATTCTCCAAACTTCCAGGTAAATCATCCAGGGAGTCTCTGAAGCAATCTCACGATAATAGTCACTTGGCCTTCAGACACGTTTGTAAAATTACTACAGCTACTCATCACAGCCTAATATCCTGGGGTTACAGCACAGCTCCTGTATCCCATATATTGCTCCACTGCCTTTTGCAAGAGAGCTTGGGTGCTGTGGGCTTATTGAGTACTGTCTCAGTGTTCTGAAAGAGAGAACTTTCATTTATTTGAAATGAAAATATAATCTGGAAATTTCATTTCAGAGCTCCAGGATATGTTGCTATCAGTTCTGGTTTGGAATGAAAGAAAGCAGACAGATTTACATTTGGCTAGACCTCATATAGCTAGGCTGAGGTAATGAGCTGATTCATGTGTGCAGCACTTAGAAGAATTGCATTAAATCATTCAACATTATAAATGCTTACATTTTCATTGCCTAGAGTGTGGCAATGGAGATGAAATATAAAAGTTTTTGAAACTGGGGAGTTTTGCAGTGTCCATGGAGACATTCAGATTCAAGACACATTGAGTAGTATACAGATGGAAAACAAAAATAGTTATAAGATTTTTTGCAAAAGTTTTTAAACGAAGGCTTGAGAAACAACCAGGAGATAATTATAAAGCTGTTGGTTTTTCTAATGGTAAGCATGATATTAGTTCCAAGTAAAAACATCAAAAAGATGGTACTGAGTGCAATCAGTCACATTTTTGATGACACCAGCATATTTAATTCTAGTCTGCATAGAACACCAATCATTAATCAAATTCAGTATTTTTTTTGAGGTTGTAAAGTTTTCAGAAGACAATAACTTCTGATGTAAGTACTTCTGTAAGACTTAAATTAGTGCCACACAATATTCTTCCTTAATAAAAAGGCGTTTTTCAAAAATTAGCTTCCTTATTGTTTAAAAAGTTTCTCTTAGACCTCGTAATAGCAGAAAACCAACATAAGACATCATGTGAAGCTTGAGATATTGTGTCCAGATTGATAACCATTTGGCAGGCAAATAGAAAAAAGTTTTAAAAATTGTTTAAAATCTGCAAGTTCTGCTTTACAGTGAGACACTAGAAGTGTTTTTAATGCAGGAAGAATCAGAATAAGAGAACGTCTGTGGGCAACAGTGAACTGAAGTAATTGAAATCTGCAGCTGGACAAACTCATGCTCTGAATTAAAGTGTGTTACAGTGTGGGTAATTAACAATGGAAACCCTTTATCTAGACATGCCTGTGTGCATCTCACAGAGTTTGTAAATACATTCTGTCAGTCCTTCTAAACATTACAACTCAGCTCAGCTGAAGCCATGCATATGATTCATGAGCCACTTGGCAAGATCCTCTGCTCCACAGGAGATCAGCTCAAGAGCCTCTTGTGACCTTCCAGGGAGGTGAGCCATTGCCATCCTGTCCCTGACTCACTGGTGCAGGAGGTGCCCACAAGGATGCCGTACATCTTTTTGCTGTCTGGGGCTTCCTTGGTCCTTGTGAATATTCAGACCTGAAGGCATCAGTAAGATGAAATGAGCAGTGACAGTTCCTAATTGTGATTAAAGGCAAGGGCAGTCAGAAAAAGCTCGGAAGCCTGGAAGCTCTGCGAAGAGTGACATGGCATAAGTCTGGTCCCATGAAGGCAGCATCCTAACCCAGGTGTCTTGTCCAGCACTGTGTTTGTAGGGGATGCCACAGGGACTGGGACACACTACTGGTGGGGCTTAGCCACAGCTGGAACAGGCTGTTCACCAGGACATGTGCCAGCCCACCCCTCCGGCCATTCACTCACTCCACCCTCACCCTTCCGTAAGTCACACACACACAGACAATCCCTTTCCCTCTGCCCCATCTCATTTCCTGAGCCTGGATTCCAATAGGAAATACAGAGAATAGTGTGAAGGTCCCAGCCATCCAATACATCCTGAGCTCTGCTGGGAACTTGGCACTTGGTACACTGGGTAGAGATGATGACAAGAGAAATTGCAGCACTCTCCTGAAAAGTCCCTGCACTGACTGTCTGTGAGCAGACGCTGCAGAGATTTTCTCTCAGTCTGCAGCTCGTTGCCTTCATACACAGTGGAAATGTTGGGTGTTTTAAGGTAAGCTCTCATTTGCTGCACTGCTGTCACAGAAAACACTGTTTTTACTGTTGCCTTGAGCAGAAGGAGAGAACATGAAAGCATGTGTGGTTTTGCCGTGGTCACATCTACCTTGTAAAAATCCATCACAACTTAGAGCATTTCAGTGCAAGGGCACTGTGGGAGCTCACTACCAGCTGTGCCTGGGCTGCTACCAGCAGGAAGGCAAATGTTCCCACAGGCAACAAAGGCAAATCTTTCTCTTACTCTCAGATAAGAGGATAAAGGGCAACTGAGTGGGGAGAGATACAGGTTTGGAAAAAAAAAAAAATGTAAAAGGAAAACAGTAAGCTTGACTCTGTCCTCCTTTCCTCCAAGAAAAAAAAAACCAGACACCCCCAGATCTTATAGCAGGTTACAGGGTTGCAGGAACCAGTAAAATTAATACGGGTCAGTAAAACAGAACTAGCAGTGAGTGGGAGGCAGGAGGAGAAGAGCATCAAAAACTGATTGAAAGAAGGGAGAAACTGGGGTAAATAAGAGGGAAAATACACTTTTGAATGCTGTTAAGAATCTGTTGTTCTTTTAATATAATTAGTAAGTGAGAGAGAGAGGGAGAACAAGACTAAGATTCCTTTTTAGTGTGAGACAAGCTTGAGGAGGAGAAGATGGAAAGAGGATGCTGGGTTTAGGAAGACCACAGTTCTAGGCAGTGTATATCTGTAGATATCTCTGAGCACAGCCAGGTGCCACCACACCATCTTTTCCCAGGTATTGGGTAGGTGTGAAAGCGTTGGGAATGCCACTGCTTTGTCACACAGCCCTGTCTTTCTTGGGCTGGTCCTTTTGGAGGGGTGTGCAGGTGTTCCCATTTCCTGGGGAAACTGTTCAAACTGCACCCAAGTGCCCTTGGCGAGAAGTCAGCCCTGCTCTGGTTCTGCAGGTTTATGCTGGTTTGGTTTAAGGCAGATAGCCCTCATCTTTATTTCTGCATTCCTACCCTGTCTGTGAGGAGCAGGTGTGCTGCAAGTGTCAAGTGCCATTGCTCAAGCTTTTCCAAGTGACAACTGAGTCTGTCTTGTTTCCAGAGCACTAGGATACAAAATACAATTCTTCAGAAATCAGATTTGCTAAGTTGCAATGTAACTGGGCTTCTTCATGTGAAAGCAGGATCAAGCATTTGCTTAGATTTACAGATTCTGGATTTTTTTCAGTAAGCATTGTAAACTTTCAAGGCTCTGATACCTCTATCAGAGCTAGAAAAGAGAGGGGGCTGAAGAGGAAGATTTCTATGCATGTAAAATCAGGGAAAGACAGGGACACTTCTCAGCAAGGAGACTCCTAGTGCTTCATTATTCTCTTGGGCAATTTTACTTTCAATTTCAGTGAAAAAATGGGCCAAACCCAAGAAAAACATTCTGGAAATCTGGAAATAGAAAATTCCAAGGTAATTTTAATCAGAAATACTAAAAACATCGGTGTTTCTAAATTGAAGCTGTTCTTTGGAAGACACCTTGACTTGGTGAAATCCTCATTCTTTTTCCTGCCTTCCTGCCTCTGTTGGTGGCAATGACTGATAAACAAGTACTCTGTGCTGAGCTGCCCCCTCAGGCCAGGCTGGGCCGGTTGTGCCTGCTCCGAGCACAGCAGGCTGTGCAGGAATCGTGGGCACGCCTGGATCCCTGTGTCACTAATGGGTGTTTCCCACAGAGGGGTCTGCAGCAGGGCAAATACAAGCAAGCCATATGGGCTGTGGTCTGTGAAATCCTGCCTTGAATGCCATGGGAGTTGATGAGTTTCAAATACAATACCTTGTTCTCCCGGACCTGAGTCTTCCTGTGCAGCTATTTGTCTTCAGGCAATTTCCCAATGGCACTGAGTGGTTGTAAAATTGCCAAAGCAGACCCCAGGTACAAAAGTAGTGTTTTGATTTAGAATATTTGTTCAAGCAAATGACAGTAAACCTATTCTTGTACATATAGGTTGTAATTCTCTAAATATTAATAATAGCCTGCTTACGTCTTACATTCATGCACAGACAAAAGCTGTGGACCAGCCAGGTGGGGATCTCAGACACGGAGGGCCAACTCAGCAGCACCAGGAGATCATTTCCTTTGCCAGCTGAACCTTATGGGCAGGTGTTGCGGTCACCCAGCTGGTGGGGGATCCACCAGCTGAGTCACCCGTGGCGTTCGAGGCTGCGGCTCGACCTGCCTTTTCAGTGGGGATTGCAGATTGGGTAGATGATACCTCTTGGGACAGTGAGCCCTGAGACGTAGGCAGGTTGAGGCAGTCTCCCGCCGTGGGCTGCTGTCCAGCTAGGTACCGTCCCCTCCCCTTTCTCCTCATAGATGGTTTAGATATTCATATAGTCAGTTTAATATTCATACAAAACTGGAAGGTTCTAAAGTTCTGTTCTTCCCATTGGCTCATTTAAATATGTCCCTCCTCCGTTTGCTGCTTATTGGATACTGTCATCTCCCTTCATGTACCTCATTTGTCCTGTCCCTTGTTCCTCCCCTTCCCCCCCCCCTTAAAACCTGGTGCAATGGTTATTTCGGGACTCGTTTTGTGGTTCCCGTCCTTGCTGCAAGTTCCCCTGCCCCCTCCGGGGCATGGAATAAACTCTTGGATTTACACCATGGGCGGGTCCTCCTTGATCTTTTGCTGCCTCTGCATCGCATTCTCATCATCAGCTGCTGCTAGCCCCAGCCTGGGCTTTGGAAATATCAACCAGCCTCGGAGCTGTCGCGCGAAGGCTAAAAGCATTGCCGTGGCGCTGCACACACGCTTGTGCCACGCGAGATCCGGGCACACGAGGACACTGTCGGCCATTGACCAGCCGGGCGGTCAAGCGGCCAGCGACAGGCAGGTAGGACTTGGAGGAGTCCTCTGAGGTGAGCGCAGACCCCTGTTCTCATGGGAGCTACATCATACCACCAACCCTAGAAACTGAGAAACTTCATCTGAAAAGGTCTCTGATCTTCCCTGTTCTTGCAGGGGGTCATTTTTGGAACCTCATGTGTCTTCTAGAGTCCAGGTTCTGAAAGCTGGTGTAGCTGTTTCTTCTCTGGCCAACACTGTCCTGTCAATTAGCGACGGGTTCCCGTTGTACATAGCCAGTCCAGACAGAGCATGTAAAGTCCCTTTCCTTCGCCCTCCTACCTCCCCTGCTGATTGCAGTTATTCAGCTGATGGTGTTGCCATTCCCAGCCACTCCTGGACCATGTCTGCAGAAAATGTTACCCAGGGTATATTGCTCCTCCTTACGTACAGCCCCTCACTCCTGGTGTGTGGTGTGATCAGAGTGGGAGATAGGAGCAGCTGGCTGTTGGAGCTCATACTGTTTCCTCAAGCTGCTCCCAACCACAGTCACAGAGTCTGAGGAGCTTTGAGATATTGGATGTCTTGACACCTCCCCCAGCCTCTCTGCATGAGGCACCGTGCTGTTCCTGATAGGCATCTGAAAATCAGGCAAGTTGATGGTGTTCTGTTTCATAGGTATTTTATGGTCTATTTTATTCTTTCTGTGTTTCCTGCTTCTTGCTGATTTTAGGGTTTGGTTGCTTTCCATAAAGTACAGCCAGATAACATTTTTTTCCCTCTAACAAATACTGTTGCTTTTGGAGAAGTGTGTGCTAAAAACAGACGCAGGCATGAGAAAAGCTAGTTCAGAGGAAGGTATTAATGAGAGGGCATTTTGTGCATCTGTAGTACTACTTACCTCCTTTCCATTCTTCCCAGCAACTCTACTGGGGCAAAAAGAGGCAGGATAGTGGACCAAAGAATACATCTGCATGTGTCAAGGACAGTACATGAAGGAGGCAGGGAAATGGAAGAAAGCCTTAGGATCACAGTAAATCTTGCTGGGTAGGTAGGTGACTGAATGCCTTGTGTGTGTCTTTCTCCACAATTCAGATGTATATGCCAAATCCATGCAGTCATGTTAAGACATCTGTAGCATTTCCAGGGAAAAAGGTGTCAGTTAAACAGGTCTCAAAGCTCAGTACTTATGGTTTAGAAACCCGAGGCCTACTCACAGTGTCTAATTTTGGTTGTACAGTTTGGGGCTGAGATGGCCAAAAGCAGCAGTTGCTTGTGGATTGGGCAGAGCAACTCAAAGAAACACAGCTGGTTCCCTCTGCAGCCTCCTGGATCAGAAGTGCCATCTGTGTCTCCTCTATCTTTAGTCTGCAAGGGTAGTCATAGGTAAAGTCCTCACGTGGTCTTCTCTTCCCTCTCATTGACTCCCAGACCCTTTTCCGAGCTTTCCATGAACACGGGCGTCCGGCTTCACAGTTACAGGTCAGAGGAGCAATTTGAGACAAATGAAAGCGGTATCTCAGTGACCCCTCAGCTGCATGACTGCAAGTGAATAGCACAGCATGCAATTCCACAAGCTCATTAGACTCTGACTGGGTATTTTAGCACACCCTGCAGTTATCTTCTAGCAGTTGCCATAGTCTTTTGGCATCTCCTTTGTTCCTGTTGGTGGTCCATGTTTATTTGCGACTTCACTAGCAGGATAAAAATGGCAGGCTGAGGGGTTTTGAGAAGTGGTGATTTGGGGCTATGCTGTCTCAGGGTCAAGGGAAATCCAGAGAGGTAAGCAGGTGTAGCCGCTGCCCACCTCCTTGCCCTTTCTCCTCAACAAAGACAAGTTGTACAAGCGCTGTCTTGTATCCATAACAGGGTTGCACACAGCAACAACCCTCCCCTCAGACGGCACTGGTTACCTTTGCTGGCAGCTGGACTGAGGATGAGGCACTAACTGAGCTCGAGTTATGGATCAAAGTGTGGACAGCAAGAAGCAGAGGACTCTTGCACGGCCTTTTGATGATTTTAAAACCAAGAAACTGTTACTTTGACTTCACAGCCAGCCAGCTTTGAGAACAGGCTGTGCAGTTATCTGAATCATCTTTGTTCAGGAGTACAAGGAAATATTCGGAGCAGGCTGACTGCAAGTTCAGCCTGACCCCAGTGTTAATGGCAGAGGCATTGAGTTATAATCACTGTGTCTGTGGGTGGTCAGAGCCGGGGGAGCATGCCTGTGCCCCAGGGCAGGGTGGGATGCTGCCTTTCCAAGGTGGGTCACATGGCAGGAGTCCTGCACTCATCCCTGCTGTGAAAATTATCTGGATGCTTTCACCAGAAAATCACTTTTCATCAGAAAATTGCCTTTCATCAGAAAGTGCCAGTGTGAGCAATATCTTTGAGTTTTGTTGGTGAGGCATGTTTCTGGGAATGTTGCTCTTGTGCTGGAATTTTTCTCAGGGAAGGCTTTTTCATTTTACAGTGACAAAGGAGGGCAAATGACCCAGTACCCAGTGTTCCAGATGCTCCTGCACACTGGGACAGAACCAGGTGCAAACTTCCACCCTGCTCTCATAGGAGTAGGAGCTGGGTGTCTCCGAAGCCCAGCAAAGGCTCCAAGTGTTGGGCTGCTGAATAATTGGTAGTGGAGGAATGTCCGTCCTCAAAGTCACCCTGCAGATGTTCATTGAAACAGGCGCCTCAGCCTCCCACCCAAATCCAATGGGAACACCCTAAGCCTCTGGACTGGGGACTGTAGGGAGACTTGTCAGCAGCCTCAGGGACTTTGCAGGTCTTTTAACATGGATCTCTGATGCCGAGATCTGAGTTGCATCAGAATTTCAAGTTCCACATTTTTAAATGAGAGTTTGATCTGATGTGCACAGAGAAACACTTGAAAAGTGTGACCCGAAAGACTCACGTAACAAGGGGCAAGTGAACGTGAACAAAAACATCATTTTAGAAATGTCATGATTTTCAAGCTTATGTAAGTACTTTTGTATGCAATGCCTCTCATGTTGGGGTTTCTTTTTTCTTAACATATGGATTTGACAGCAAGGAAAATCTCACTATAGGGTCAAAGTGGGCAGCATTTAAGCTTCTTCCTTGAAAGTGCTGTGGAGCTGCTGACTTTACAAAATAGTGCATGGAAAGCAACACAAGAACTGGGGCAGTTAGAGGTGATCTGGCTTTTGACATCTTCTGATGCACAGGGATTAGAAGATGGTGTCAAAGCCTGTGAGAATCTAAGGAAGAGTCACAATTTCTTCTCAGGAAACTAGAGGACAAAGGCAGGGCCAAGAAGTCACACAACACACAGCGGAGAATTTTTCTGAGGTTCGGTATGGGGAAGTACAAATTAAGTGGACCCTGTAAGCCAAACCAAAATGTTTCTGAAAGACATCTGCAACTTTTAGACAGACCATACAGAACAATGAATACAGATGGATTTGAACTCCAGTGACACCATTTTTTCTTTTTGTAATTTTCCTTTTGCCAAAGGAACTTTTGGCAAAGAAAACGTTTCTCCAGAAGGAAGATGCTGTGGTTGGCTTTTTGACAGCAAATTTCTATAGATCCTAATGAAGGAGACTCACTTTAATTTGACTGCACAGAATTACTCACTGATGCTTTCTTACTTTCTTTCCTTGTACCCTGTGTTGACATCAGTATACAGCCCCCAAATCCTGTGCAACTGCCAATATTTTCCCATACTCAGATAATTTCTGCAGGGGAAAAAAAACCCTACTCACTGTTTGAAAGAAAGAAATGTACACAGATAAATAAATATACACACCTTGTAAAGAACAACTGTTTTCCCTGTGGATCAATTTCATCAATCTAAATATGGAAAAGTAGTGATAAAAATATATCCATTAGATTACAGGGTGAAGAAATTTGGTTCGTTGGTATGAGAGAGAGATGTTTTGCTTATAAAAAGTAAAAAGCAGTGTGTAGTTGTTAATGGACATGTTTATGGCCACAAGTTGATATAGCTCGATCTTTTTTGAGAATGCACAGATTTGATGAGGACCTATTTTGGGCAGGATGCCCTATTCTGTTAGGATTTGTTTTCCCTGTATTCCAGTGGTTGATTAATTCCTGATCTTGTTTTTCCCATCTCTGTGTGTGCTTTTCTGAGAATTTTTGCTTTGTTTTCTTGAAAAGAAAAACCTCAAAACCCTAAGCAGAGTTACAGCATCCAGTTGGGCTGGTACACATAGATAGAAGTTTTAGAAAGCAAAAAATTGCCTTTTTTTTTTTCCCCTTAACCAATGCTGTAGTCAAGCAGGAAAAAAACCTGCATGGAAAAGCAGCTGCAGCCGAAAGAAACAAAGTGCAAAGAGCATGAAATACATTTTTGCTGTTGTTGTTTTTGATATCATATGAAGATAATAATAGGTCACACCTAAATTATATTGAAACATGGTCCAAGGGACAGGAATACATTTAATTAGTGGGAAAAAAGAGATCTCTGGCAGGTTGATGGACAAACAGATCTGTTTTCTAAAAGTCTTTTCAGACCCTCTTATTCTCAGGACAGCCTTTGGACAGAGCCTGGCTTTTTGAGATTGTGATAGGTTAATAAGGATACTGAGCAAGACCAGCACTTTGCTGGAGATAATTATGCATTAGTTAGAAGGGGAGATTGTTTCATCCCGTTGAAGTGAACTCTGTGTAGCAGAGCATTATCACTCCACTCTACTAAAAGTAAACATTTCGACTTTCGTATCAGTTGTCAGCTGTGGAGAGTGGGAAGAGTGGAAGAAAGCCAGGGCCCAGCACTGGCTCTGGATAGAGGAAATTTCAGCTCCTCATTATCTTGATGGGCAAAGATGCAGCTTGGTTCTGCAGCGTTGGATTATCCAAGCTCCAGATTCCACCAAACTTCTTGAGCTTGGCTGAACAAAGGTTGCCAGGCTGCTCCCACCCTTGCATTTGGGATGTAGTTCTGCAGGGAGATTGAAGACATAAATAGCAATGCTTTAGGTCTGTGAACCTACACAGGATGAACCTGTCAGAGCGTGGGAGAGCAGACAGAGTCTTCTCAAAGTCATCTTCACTGGTAGCCCATTAGTGAGGAACAGTTTTCACTGCTGTTTTCTCCTACACCAAAACTCACACACAAAAGCACTTTGGGGAGTCTCCTTTTCCATATGCAGCTAATAGAAGGTGCTGGGGGAATTAGGTGCCAAATTAGCTATTAATCACCTTAGTGACTTTGTAGGTTTATTTTAAGGCTAAATTCTCCATAGGCTTCACTGCCTTTCCTAAAACTTTTAGTGGCACGAAAAGTCTATACATGTAAATCCGGATCCAGAACACTTCCTGCCAGGTTGGGTCATTAAGGAAAGGTGTATCTGAGTTGATGGTGATCCAAGTAATGGTGCACCTGTCAGAGAAAGCAAATTTGTGCATTTGGATATTTATCTTGCCATTGCTGTTGCTTTGCACAAGCCATAGGTATTCTTCTTTGGGTTGTCATTCTAACACCTCAAACTGATCCTTTTGAGCACCTGCAAGGATAGGATGAAGAGCTGCAGATCCCCTTCAGCCATTGCCCTTTGGTGTGAGATCAAGCATATCCTGATGAGAGATTCCAAGGTAGCAGAGCTCTGGGACAATATTGGTCTGATGGCTGGTTTCTGGGTCATAAGGAGAGAAGTTACAATGGTATAGGCAGAGTCCTTCCACTGACTTTGTGAGCTTTGTCTCTGGCTCACAGAGCCAGATTTGTACTGTAGTGTGAAAGCAACTTGATTCTGTATTTGATAGGAGAGCCTGATAGCTTAATTATGCTGTGATAGGAGGAAAGCTCCTAGAAACAAAATCTTATATTCTATGTATTATGATTGTGACAAAAATACTTACTTATGACCAAATTAGTTTGGTGAGGCAGATATAAATTGTGTTCACACATATCAAAAATAGGAATTTAAAGACAGGCTATCTGAGCAACTATACTGGTAAAATAAGATTATCATTCCTCCCTGCAATATGCTTAAAATCTTGACAGTAATTTCAATGGGACAAGTAATTTTTCTCTCCATATCAGCATGACCCCCTGGGAATCAGTGGGAGGTACATCATATGCCAGTTGAAAGTGGAATACAAAACAAAAATTCATAAACACAAGGCATTACAACTTTTTATTATGGTTACTCCAAGGACCATAAATGCTGGCTCTGAAGATTCCTTTTCACATCTGTTGTTCCTGTTGACATCTCTTTAGTTATTGTCTCAATCTCTTCTTAAGTGTAAGATGTGTAGGATGCCTCAGCACTTTGGTTATCATATTGAGGTAATCCAAGGCTTTGCATTCAATGTGATGACTCTGCTCTCACTGCTGGCAGTGCAGCAGCCCTTGAAACATATCCAGTCCCTCCACAACATTTTGGGGAAGGCTGCAGTTAGAGAAGAGGGCAAAAGCCTCATCACTCTTTCGCTGCTTTCTTTCCCAACAGGGAAAAAGCCTGTGCATACACACTTTGAGGGGGATGAAGTTACAATGTGGTGCTGTGCAGTAAAAATTTCCTTGGCTCTCTGGAGCAAAAGACTCCTGTGGCTGAGTATGTGGGCAGAACTGTTAATAGGTGTGCTGGGTTCTCAGCTTCTCCAGTGGCAAAATGGGGACCAGCTTGACACAGCCTCGCCATTCTCCACTGATGTTTTATTGCCATAATTTCGCATAGGCAAGTAAAACAAGGTTGGGCATTGGCACCTAATACCTGTTGCATCCAGTGGGACTCACACACCCCACTAGCATGGATGGACTCCTTAGAAGAGTTTTCACGAACTGTTCAAACTGGCACACTGAATAAATATACACTTCCCTTAAATAAATATACATTTGTCTTCCACACAAAGACCCCAGAGCATTCATACTTTTATATGAGCATTTACAGAGGAAACAGCACTAGCCCTATAATTGTCCACATCAAAATCTGTTTATTTAGAGTTGTTTATTATTCAGGTGGAGGTACCAACAGTGATATAGCAGAGAATTACCACAGTATTAACAACCGAAGAGTGGCCATCACCAGCATTATTGTTCATTGCCTTTTCAGTGCACTGAGGCTGACTTGTTTACAAGCATCATAACTAAAGAGCCAGAGTTCTCTTTATGTGCCACCAAGAGAGCCTGAAGGGGAGAACACTGCTTCCAGTGCCTCAGAAAGCTTGGGGAAGGCATTGCGGCCACTAGTTGTTACAGGTGTGATAACTAAAAACACTTATCTCTCTGTACCCCACTCTATCCTGTGCTTTTTTTCTATTAGAAATGCCTGCATTTCTCAGTACTTTATATAAGCATTTGACTGTAGGGGTAGCATGTTAATAAATATTCACTGGAATATAAAATACTTACTGTATTTAGTGAATAATAGATTATAGATAACTCCAAGCATATAACTTAAAATGCTGTAGGGGTTTATGAGCCATTAGTAAGCAATTTATTATTGATCAGGAAGAGAAGGAAGGATCACACATTTATTACTATCCATGAATCCTGTATTAATTCTTTTAAAAAGGTGTTAAAGTCTTGGTTAGAAATGAAGTGTGAGCCACTGGCCTTTTAGCAGTAGGCTCTCTAGCCAACAGCTGGTAAGATCATACCAAGTTCTTGGCAGCTTTGGGACACTCCAGAGCATTGTTGACCTGTCCTGTAGCCAAACATGTAGCCCCTGGTTTTAGTACCTCTCAGCAGCCATGATTTTACTTCAGTACATCACAGTTCATATCAATTTCACGTGGTGCTTTCCTTTAAGAACTGACACTTGGTGTTTCTTTCTTTCACTCCCTAAATCTGTTTCTTCCCCCTTTTATGTGTTTCCCCGTTTCTCTTCTCCCCAGGGTGAATGCTCACGAAAGTGCTATGATATCTTTGTGCTGGAGACGGTGTGCGTGGCGTGGTTTTCCTTTGAGTTCCTGCTGCGATCCATCCAGGCAGAAAACAAGTGTGCTTTCCTGAAAACCCCACTCAACATCATTGACATCCTGGCCATTCTGCCTTTCTACATCTCTCTCATCGTGGATGTGGTTTCCACAAAAAACAGCAGCAAGCCTGGCGGGGGAGCTGGAAACAAGTACCTGGAGCGAGTGGGGCTGGTGCTACGCTTCCTGCGGGCACTGCGCATCCTGTACGTGATGCGGCTGGCGCGGCACTCGCTGGGGCTGCAGACGCTGGGGCTGACGGCACGGCGCTGCACCCGCGAGTTCGGGCTGCTCCTGCTCTTCCTCTGCGTGGCCATGGCCCTCTTCTCGCCACTGGTGTACTTGGCTGAGAGCGAACTGGGAGCCAAGCAAGAGTTTACCAGCGTCCCCACCAGTTACTGGTGGGCTGTGATCTCCATGACAACTGTTGGCTACGGGGACATGGTGCCTCGGAGCATCCCTGGACAGGTGGTAGCCCTGAGCAGTATCTTGAGTGGCATTTTGCTGATGGCTTTTCCAGTCACATCCATCTTTCATACCTTCTCCCGTTCCTACAGTGAGCTGAAGGAGCAGCAGCAGCGAGTAGCCAGCAGGCAGATGCACCAGCGGCAAGAGAACACTGAGCTCCCAGGTGGTGACAGTACAAGGGGGCTCAGTGCCACATTTCCACCAAGTGCTGGTGGGCAAGAAGGTCTGCCCTTGGTGGACCAGTAAGCCAAGAGAAGTTCTTGGCCCCGAACAGCTGAGGACATACTTTGGCAGCACAAGAAGCAGTGGACAAGGGAGGTCAGTTCTGCAAGAAGAACCTCATGAACTGCAAAAATGACAGGCAGACACACACAAGGTTTCTCTAAGGACCAACTTCTGAAAAGTACCTCTAGAAATTCTACAAAGTACAGATCTGCTCCATTGCTTTTCTTAGGGCTTTTTTTATCTATTGAGCAAGTATTTTTGGGTATGCCCAAGGAGCAGCCATTGAACGTAGCCAGCCAGCAGAATGTAATGTGAAGTGCAGCCTGTGCCAGGATGCCACATGGCAGAGTAACCAGAGTGCCACCCCCTCCCTACCCTGCTCAGTGGCACTCCGTGTGCGAGGGGCTCCCCGTGCTGCAACACCCCACAGCATGTTTGTTTTGGCAACCCCACCAAGGAACACAGACCTCAGACAAGCCAAGGGGCGAGGGCAAGAGAAGGGCAAAAGCATCCCGTCAGCTTTACCAGGGACTTGGTTTTGTCTTCTACAGATGGGGCAGCGCAGCTGAAGTTGGCAGTTCTGAATTGTGTGTGAGCACAATTTGCATTATTTAGTAGAGATGCCTATTTACCATTCTAAGCTTTGTATCTTAGCCCTATGACAGAAATATACACACAAAAAATCTTTCTGACTGTTGTACTGAATGTTAACTTGTTTTTTCTCCTTTGCTAACAGTCGAATATACAAATACCATTACAAATGATGACATTTCTCCATTTTCTGTTAACTATTTTCATCTCTTGTGTATCAAGAAGTGTGTATAACATGCAACTGAACCAATCTGAACTACATGTAGCCCAAGAAGGGGAGGGTGATGTTAAAGCAGCAGTGACTCCCAGTTCTGCATAGTCTTCCTCAGTGGCGGTGGCTGCACTGAGTGCAGTTGTATGCAAACAGTAGTAGAAGAGTAGTCCAAACGCAGTGAAGCCAGCAAGACACCTTCAGTGGGCTCTGGCCCAAGCTGCAGTGCAGCAGCTGTGCTCTGCATTAGGAGTAGCTTTTTTGTTTTGTCCTCCTACTAAGACAATCCTGTCATTAGAACAAGGGTTCTGGCTCTTCTTCCTGATTCTCAAAGGATTTAAGTCAATTTAAAGGGAAAATAAATCATATGGTGGCATATGCATGTTTGCTTATTGATGCCAGCCTCATGCATGAGATTTCCAGCCCCCACCCTGGAGGAGCTGTGTAGCTGGTCCAAGTCAGGATGCTGTGTGGGTCTTTCAGTGCTCCTACAGGTGGGATGTGATCAGGGAACGAAGGGAGATGAAACCCAACATTCTCTTGTACCTACATCCCTATTTGTACTGAAGCCATGCAGTGTCACCCTCCATCTTCTCCTCCTGCCAGGCAGGGAACAAAACCTGACATATTGAAGATGGGATTTGTCTGGTCTGTTGTTTGGGGGTTTTTTACCTCAGTGTATGTTGTAAATCCAATCCTGCATTAGCAAACTCTCATATTAAGCCATTCCTTATAGGAATGAAGCAAGGGAAATGGAAAGGTTACACTTTATTTTAATAAAAATTAAATGCTTTGTTGCTGACTGTTTGTGTCTGGTGATTTGGGTGCAGGGGGAGAAGGTGTTTTACTGTGCTGATATGAAGTAACACTTGTTACTTGCTGCTGAGCGCTGCAGGGGATGGAGGCAGCAAAACTGAGCCCCCCTACCCTGCAGGATGCACCTGGGTCTACAAAGCCCCAGCTGTACTGAACTGCAAACCAAATACAGGTGCCCACACCAGGGCTCTGCCCATCGTTCACAGCCCAGCAGCACCAGGAATACATCTGCTCCTTGTGCTGAAGACGAGGGCCAAGGGCTGGTGCCTGGTGCCTGGGCTGACTCAGACTCCTGCAAAGCAATGCTAGCACTGTGTTGCTGTGACTCATTAAATATTTTAATTTTATTCGCTTTTTATTCCTGATGCAGGCATTTCTTTCATTAAGGGTTATTGAGGTCTGACATCAGGGATACAACTTTGCAGCCAGATGGTTGCAAACCAGCAAAGGGAGCAATGACAGGAGGACAGTGTGGCATGGTGCTGAGGGGCAGCACTGCATTTTTTAGTGGCATTCAGGTGCTCAGTGTTAAGGTAGCACCCGACAGATTCACTAGGTGGACTCACAAGTTCACTCCTCGTGGTGATTTGGTTCATGCACACCAGGTGTGTTTCATGCTCCATCTTCAATGTGAATGAAGTGACCATGGCTAGTGTGCATGGAGGGTGCAGAATGCATCTCCTCAAGGTGGTGAAGCCCACAAACTGCAAGCACCCTTACCTTGCTACTAAAAAAGCCACATTGGAATAGACATCCTTGCATAACAAAGAGTTTCATACTTGCAGTGCTAGCAAATAACCATGAATCAATGCAGCTTTTGGCCTTGCAGCATGAAAAAAACAGCACTGGGACAGCACACTGCAGCTCAGCAGCTGTGTAGAAAAACAGACTGATGACACACACCATATTATTGCTGTTCTCCATCAAGTTGCTATTGTCCTACAATAGCAAGTTCTTTGTATTTTTCAAAAGGCACATAATTAATTCCAGCACGCACAGAGTTTTAATAAAGTGACAAAACCCACTCATTATGTCTCCTAGGCAAAGCCTGGCTTTTAATAAAGTTTCATTTCATCTATTGGGATGACAGATGAGGAAACAAATATAAACCAGGAACCTTTTAAACAAATTATTTTTGGAAGCTGTATAAAATTGTGATGCACACACTGCCAGACATAAAAGACACTAGGAGGAGAATGAATTTCACCCAGGGCAGCTGTTGTTAAGGGTGATGCTTATTACTGTTGATCAGCTACTGGAGAATGTTGGTTTTGTTGTGTATGGTGGTTGGTTTTCTTTGACACAGCACACAGATGAGTTTAAGGCCATTTATCTCTAACTATAATAAATGCCACACTGCTGTCTGTAGGCACATCGGTGTTTCTTTGAACAGCGTAGTGCTTCACTATTGTAGCACACTAGTTTTGCCTCAAGGACAAAGAAAAAAAAGGAAAAAAAAATAGTCCTCTTTCTCATATGGGACAAAGACTCGAAACACATGAGCAAAGCCACCTCTTCTACATGTCCACCTTGGTGGCAGCATGCATGGACCTGGACCTACAAATTCTGGCAGCTGGCAACAATAGTTATGAAAATCATAACTTAGGAGAGTTAAGGATGTGTTACCTGGTAAAGGGACAGAGTTAAAGGGAATGCCACAAAGTCAAACACAACTTCAGCTCATACATGGCATGGGCACAGCCACCTCCTACCTTGCAGCAGCCTCAGTTAAGAAAAAGCAGTAATGGTAAGAAAAATGTGACACTGGTGTCATCTCCTCAAGTATAAGCCAGACAGAGGCTGCTGTCCCACACTGCTGAGGCCAGAACAGGCACAGGCTATGGCAGCCTCACAGCAGATGCTTCAGGGGTAAAGCATCCTTGGTCTTCCCTTTGGCACCTACAAGCCGCAGCCTTAAGGACTACGAAACCTTGGCCTGGCAGAGGACAGAGGCACAGCACATGGAAGGGCTGACAGGTAGAGAAATCCAGCGTGGTTCTGCTGGTCCATCTGAGGCTGAGTGAAGCCCCTTAGCCTCCCAGCCAACACCTACCAGAACCAAAGGCACATAAGGGCAGGATGGCGGTCTGAAATGCTGTGTTTGCTGTCAGTGCATTTCTAGATGCTGACATCCACTTGGGACTGGCTGCTTTACAAGGCTGTTTACAGGAAGACCTGCCCCTGCTCCAGGGTGAACCTCACATTGTGTTCTAGTCCCTGTCTCTTATTTACTGCTGCTGGCACAGGTATCCATTATTTATTGGCACACTCTTGACTTACATATTGATGTCTTCTTTCTTACAGAAAGCCTCCAACAAAGTACAGTTGTCAGTCAGGTCCTTGAAGCCTGCTTAGCTCTCAAGCCTAAGATAAGTATCACAATCAGATTTAATGAACGGAACCTGTGGGTCAACTTTTGCTTTAATACCCAGTACTGAATGTGAGCTTTATTTCCTGTCTTAAAATGGTTTTAATCACACCTAACTGCATGCATCTCAATCACCTAACCATGACATTTCTCCCTCTATGGAGCTGCAATGCAGACCACTGCCTGCTGTGCACGCAGAGGGAGAGATTTGCCCAGAGGGAGGCCTGGGGCAGTGCTGCAGCAGCCAGCAGGCCATGGGCTGGGGGGCTGCCCTGGCTGCGGCAGCACCCAGAGGTGGGGTTCCCCATTGTCTCCTCTAGGGCCAGCCCTGCCATTGGCTTCCCCACAGTGAACGCCAAAGCAGCAGCCAGTAACACCAGCACTGTCTGGGAGAGAAGGTGCAAGCACTGCGAGTGTTGAGCAGGCTCGGCTGCCGTGAGAACTGCTTCGGTCTCCATTGCCAGCAGACTGCAACAGAGCAGGCAGGGTTTACTCCTCACCCTCACATTCCTCCTCCTTTCCCACCCACTTTGCTGATTTACCTACCTTTACCCTTCAGGTTTTGGTTTTCCTTTCCCTTCCCTTCAGGAGTATCTCCCTTCAGTTCCTTATTTGAGCAAGCTCAGTCCCTCCAACATCTCTCCTCCCGCCCTTCCCAACCCTCTCTCCTGTGCCTCCAGCCCCCTCTCTGTCCCAGCTCCCCTTCTCCACCTCCTGCAGCCATTGCACACAGCAACAGCAAACCACCTCCCCATGCCAGAGCAGCCAACATCCGGATCAATAGCCTGGCAGGATCCAGGAGACGCACAGTGACTGCAAGGCTGCTCCTGACAGTTTTGGCTTGTTTTCCCATCCAGAACGAACAGGGAGAGTGGCCAAGACTTCTCTTGGGGCAGCAGTTGGCCATGAGATCACAGACTCAGTGTCCTCATCTTCTGTGCAAAGGCTGCCAAAAGCACATCCCTCATCTGTGTCCCATCTTCAACCTCATTCTGCAGTTTGCATGAAACAGGTTATTTTAAAGCTATGTAATAATCTGTTAGTAATTTGGTTTTTACTGTGAGCATTGCAAGCACAAACAAGTTATGTGGTCACAACGGTTAAGTTTACTCTAGTATGTATGGAAGAGCAGGGGACAGAAATCCAGAATCCCTGTTGTGCATCGTGACTGCAGAACAATTTATGCCTTCTGCTTACCCACTCATCAGAAGGAAAAAGTAACACTAGTTATTCCTATCAACAATGCTCCTAACAAGATGAATTATAATAGGAGTTAAGAAACACACATTTTGTACCTGAACAAAACAAAGCAACACTGCAATTTATATATAATAGGTAATTTTTATTAAAAAAACCATTGCAACTGACAGAAAAAATAAAGTCCATGAAACGTGCCATACATTCAAAGAGATGTATTTAAAGTAATCGATTTCTTATTCTCTGAGGTGATCATTGAAACAGACACTTCCTGACAATTAGAGAACAAAAAGAGAAGTTCTGTAACACTTTGTCCCTAAAGTACCTTGCAAGAAGTTCTACAGTTCCTGGCCAAGAGTCCTACTTGCTAAATGCCACATACAGAAGATGACTTGGACATGTTTTCACTGGCTTCTCTTCCAGCATTTGCTGCTCTGGTGTAAATGAGACTGGTCTGCAGAGCTCGCTGGTTTGGGTACTGATGACAGACTCAAGAATCCACCCAAGGAAGAATCCCAAAAGGAAAAAACGGAAATTGTTTTACCCTCAGTAATATCTGTAGTTCAAAGCCAAAGAGGTGGCCAAGAGAGTACACTCCCAAGTGAAGCTATAACATACAGAAGCATGTTTCTTACAATCCATTAATTTCTTACATCCCCATTTTGCAGAATATTAGAAAAAGACCACCAAATACAAAAATCTTATCATTACAAGTTATTAAAAAAATCCTTCAGACCATTAAAACACACAAGAAAGTGTTTGTTTTCAAACAGTAGAAATACAATCCTCATTAAAGCAGCATACCGGGGAAGCCAGTTGTTAAGTTTCCCATTAAAAAAGACAAAAGCCCAGATGTTCTTGTAACACAACCAGAACACTGGAGAAAAGAGAGGAACAAAACATTCATAGTTTGCCATGCTGAGTACATTGTCTTTGTAAGGTCACTTCAGGCCTAGAAGAGTATGGTATCGAACAAAGAGCATGGAGTCAGTGCCTGGGCACAGTGTGAGCCCCCTCCACTGGACCGTTTGCCCCTGATGAAGACAGTCCAGACTCAAATCGTGAGGTTCCCAAAGAAAGCGTGGTGGGGGGAGTATCTGACTTACACACTGAAGTTATCAAACCTCAGACTTGCTGCCATTGGTAAGAAAACATAAGCTCTTGGGCTGTTCTTAGAGAAAAAATGATTCTGAAAAATTTGTCCAACACTGCCTGTGGCCAGACGGGACTCACCCAGCAGAGGGAGGAAGCCTTGTGAAGGAAGCAGCACAGGCATAGCTGTTCCTGAGGCCAAGGGCCTTGCTATGGCCGCCTCACATCACCGGGGGCAGTTTCATGACAGCAGCTTCACAACAGGAGCCTGGGGCTTGGTCACAGCCCCACGGCTCCACACCATCAGCAGCTGCACATCACAGACAGAGCACGGTGACCTGTGCTGGCAAACTGCCTTTAGAGACAACATCTACATAAACTCTGCTCTTTCAGCTTTCTCAGTCACTCTAAGTACAGGCTCTGGATTCTTCTAAAAGAGAAGAATCTCTTTAAGAGCCTAGAAGTTCACAACAGTAAAGGGAAAACATGGACTCCTTCCTTACTGGGCCAATGCAGGAAACACCCCAAAACATAACCTGGTTCTTGTTTGGCAATGAACAACATGAACATGAATCTCAGCCTCAACAAATCAAGCTGTCAGACACTGGTCCTACTCCAGGGATACAGCTTTTTCTCTGTCTCAAACTTTTTCATTTCTGAGCCAATGAAAATGGACCTGCTTCTATCTTTGTGACTCAATCACCATCTAGAAATACTTGTTTGGTAATAGTGGCAACACCCATCTGCTGGCCCCTTGGTTTGGGAACGACACCCTACAGCCCAGCTCTGTCCTGTGCACAGTTGCAGGGGCAGTGCTGCCCCACAAGTGCAGGGCAAGCTATTCCCACACCCCACAGTTTCAAAGCACGACTACCTAAGTTTCCTGCAGTCTCCTGCTAGCTCTTCCTTTTGCCTGGATGCTTGACTGGCTGTGCCAGCTCTAGACATGGCTCCAGCACCATCAGACCCTCTCCACCATCTCCTCCATGTGTCCTCCTGCAGGGAGGGTGAACGCCTGCTCACTCCTTAGCTTTACACCATCTGTGGCCAGCTCATTTCTGGCTGCTCACCTCTTTGCACGGCCTGCCACTCCCACCTTCTCTGCTCACCAGACACCCATACAGAGAAAAGAGAAAGCTCCTGGATTTGCTCTTCAATACTTCTTCCTCCATCGTGGAGATACTGAATGCTAGTATATTCCACAAACTTCCTGCCAATATATAGACTTTATATTATATAAATAGGTAGATGTTTCAGGCAAAATATCCTATAATTTCTGGGGTGTAACATTTTTAAATAGCATTAAAAACACAAACCATCCAGCCCTTGTGATTAAATATACAAACATCTGTGAATTGATAAGGCTCATAGGTACGTATGCAAAATTAAAGTGCCCCTCTCCCCACCAAGAAACAATTCTGTACAGCTAAGTCTGAAAACAGAGCGAGCAAGTTATTTAACACAGAACCTCCCAAGTTGGAAGTGCAGCTGTAATCTCCATCCCTGTTCTCATTTCTGCTTTCAACTCTGCAACACAGGAGTATTTACAAGTGGAAGAAGAGATGCCATGGCTGACTCTGCTGTCCAGCCAAGTTCCTCACAGGGCCTTGGTGCTGGCTGGGTGTGCAGTGTGCGACACAGGCTTCTGAGGGTAGTGGCTGTACAAGTAAACCTGCAACAGGATAGCAATGTCCACAAAAACCTGCAGGAGTCCACAGATGGAAAACTGGAAAGGGGCCTGATTCACAATGAAGTAAACAGTCTTGAACGTGTCCCCACTGGTCCACATCAGCACCATCTTGATGCTAAAAGACAGAAAAAAGGGAAGAGTGTTTACTGAGAAGAACTTGGCTTTGGATTAGACCTGCTGTGCCAGAGGATCCCACCTGCTTCAGCTAGGATTTATACCCAAGAGTGGGTTGGGACTCCCCTTGACATGGGCAGACAGCATGTCTAACCAGGACAGGCAGCACTGTACTTGGAAGGGAGAATCAAATTCTCTGCTCCAGAAACTGCAGCATTCTTATATTATCAATTACAGCTCCAAATACCTCCAATATTTTAAAATATCCAGCTAGGATATTTGACTCAGTGGTGCTCTGTAAACATGACTGCCACATGCTGACAGCATTGACCATAAACCGAAGTAAAACAGTGCATGGAAAAGAACAGCAATTCATCCCAGCAGTTATTTCCTGTGCATGCCATTCTGTGCTCATGCAAGGTGAAGTAACACACAGATTGCTCTCTCATGCACGCACACTTTTCAGCATCTGCTGGAACAAACAAAACAGGTAGAAAAAACTACTCCTTCCTGCAGAAAATGCATAATCAAAAAAAGCAGAAAGACAGATTGTCTAGTAATACAGAAACAGGAGAAATTACATGCCTGCAGCTGTTACTGGAAGGATGAACAGCACTAGGGATTTTTATCAAGGACACAGATCAAGAGCAATGCTCAGAGTTCCTTTTAATAGCCAAACTTGCTTTCATCTTGCTCTTCTGCTGAGCATTCCCTGTCCTGTAATCCAGCTCCGGCTCCCCCACATCAGGACAAACTCTGGGGAATAGAAGCAAGTTCTTCAAACAGACCAAATTATTTTCAGTGTCCTCAACAAAATGTGAACAACCAAACCTGGAAGGCTGTTTCTGAGTTTCATGTACTTTATCAGGAGAGCTTTTTAAGCAGCTGGATAAGCAGCAGTGGACAAAAGCTTTGTAGTTCACAGTATGAGCACTACACATGATTTGTCATAATTACAAGCAATTTATGTTTTGCCAGCACAGACTCCAATTCATCACGCACAGTCAGGCCCATGCAGCAGGGCAGGACTTAATGTTCATTTTTCAAATGCTCAGGCAGGAGCTAGCAGGATTTGTGTTTTGGACACAAGTGCACAATACCACTGAAAGGCAAAAGCTGCAGCCCATTCTGTCCCCACATGGGAAGGGTGGCCAAGAGCACCAGTTTGTACAGTCCCTTCATGCTATGGAAACACGAGCCTTTTGTAACTCAGGTCACGTGGCCCAGAGCACAAAACAGGTGTATAATCAGGACCTTCCACAGAATCTGTGTGGAAGTGAAAGGAAGGATATGGGGTTGAGTGAGCAGTCATTCCCCACCCAAGGTCATCCTAAAAACATAAATAAATAATCAGAGAAAGAAAACAACTGCTGAACTCTACACATCATTTGTGCTTGGTGCAAACATCCTGCACCACCTGCCCCATGCATGCTCCCAGTCACACCAAGTCACCTTACATCTCACTTACAGGATGTTTATATGTGCAGGTGGTGGTCACGATTGATTGAGATTTTAATTAGGAAAGCAATAAACTCTGAGGGCAATAAAACTAGCACCTTGCTTGCTGGCAGTCAATATTTCTCCTCCTTTGATTTTAAGCTTATTAGTGTTTGCAAGGCAACTGATCACAATTTAATTGTCAATCTGTCCTGGCATGGCTAGGCACCCTCACCAAAAGCACATGCTCAACCAGGCCGATCAAACTAACTGCTCACTGTTGACAGAAGGACAATTCAGGGATACCATGTGTCCTGGGTTTGCCCAGGAAGGGTCAGTCTTGAAGGTGACTTATGCTACAGGAAGTAGTACACCTTGCTTCTTGAGAGAGAGAGCCAGTGACCAGCCAGTTTTGAGTATTGATAAGTATACAATCCAATTAAAAGTTGTTCCACTTCCAGGAAAAAAAACATATTTAAGAGAGAAACACCTGAGGAAAAATCCTTTTTTCTTGTCCTGTTGCTGCCAGAGAAGCAGGTCCTCTGCTTCTCTCTCTGGTACGACTGAACCCTTGCCCTCCTCCCCCCTCCCCCAAAGAGGGCAGAGGGGGGCAGTGGGGAATGGGGGGTTTGAAGTGGCAGTGCAGCTGAGTGTGGGGGAGGACCCGGCCTGAGCTCTCCGGCTCCGATGCAGTCCAGCAAATAGGATGGGGCCGGGCCGGCTCCATCCAACTCAGGCCGGGCCCTGCTCTGTCACTCCGGGCCGGGCCAGCTTCGCAGAGTGAGGCCACTGAGATTCTGACTGCTTCTACAGCCCAGCTCAGACTTTTTAAACAACCCAGCAGAGATCATGGAACTGTCGCAGAAGCCTGACAGAGAAATTAACCCTTTCATTGCCCAGATGAAACTTGCAGACACTTATCTTCCCCTGCACAGACAGAGAAAGAGTGAAAACACTTACAGAAACACAACATAGAGACTCAAAAAGTCAGTGAGAAAAGCAGAGCTGACGTCTAGAGGGAGGAGCATGAGGAGTGCTTNCAGTGCAGCCAGTAAACTAAAGCACCTGTGTAGAAATAAGTAGATACTGAAGTAATTGCAGCCCGATGAGAAGTTTGAGCAGAGACAGAGAAGAAGCTGTGATTTAGATCCCTTGCCTCGGGGAATGGTCAAAGAGGACTTATGTTGCCAGTCATGGAAGAAGGGGGTTTCTTTGCTGCTGTAGTAGAACCACTCATCCTTAAAAGAATACCCCATGAACCGTCATAGCCCACCATAGTAACTGTGGGAAGGCTACTGGTGTGGGAGGGATTTTCTACAACAAACAGATTTTTTTTCTCCTGGGTGGCTGCTAGTTGTGAGGCTGAAAACCATAAGAACTGTGTTTCTTGTGGAGAAGACAACAGAGTAAAGCAAGAAAAAACTTCTCTCCCTAAATGAACTGAAGAAAGACTAATTTAGAGGTGGTAAACTGACTGAAAGTCGAAGTGTTGTTTTTTGTATTGTCATTGAGAAAAAAATGAAGACGTGGGAGGAGCAGAGGTGTTCTGAGGGTTTTGCTCTGGTTCTTAATTTTCTTTCCTTCCTTTTAGACCTGTTAATAAACTTTCTTTATATTCTTTAAAGTTTGAGCCTGCTTTACCTACTCCTAATCCTTATCTCACAGCAAAATTGAATAAAATCTGGTAAGTGTGCTGGCGTTTAGCCAGAAACTCAAGTGAGCGAACTCAAACCACTACACCATGCAATAGCTGAATATGAATTTAACAAATATCCTTAATGCAAAGGATATTTGCCACACATTCCCCATGGAGAAAGCTGGGTTTTTTAAGTGATCTTACAGTGCAGTGCAGGTGTGGAGGAGAAGATAGACAGAAGTTGTACAGCCTACAGAAGAGTTAACCCCCTCAAAGAAAGAATAATCAATCATTGAGGGAAAACTTAAGGACACCTGCAGTTCAGCAGCGCCACAGAAGCCAAGCATACCTCTAGCTGTGTCACGTGCTGTGCCAAGTTTGCCAAAGCAAGTCTGTGTTTTCCTAGGAAGCCACCTATGAACTCAACAGTCTGCAATACCGGCTGGAAAACTTGGTGTATGTTCTGACAGCCTCTGCAAGTTCCAGAGCCTGCACTTCAGCTCATACACCTGACACTCAAGGACGTTATCATTATGCCTGGAGTTCTCACTAGGACATGACAACACTCCACACACACGAAAATCTCTACTTGTCCTTGACAAAATGATCTTTAAAAATGCTACAGATAGTTTAAAGAGCTAATACCACTGGTCTGCCTGTATACCAAAAAATACACATCCTTCTTTGTCCAGTAGCTTGGACAAAACAGCAGAGAAAACCTGCAAATCACCAAGGTACAATAAAAATAAAATATAGGAAACACCTGACATCCCACAAAACTTAGTACTGCAGCTGCACCGAGGTTCTCAGGGCTAATGCAAAGTAGTGACTGTGGGAGTGCTGGCTGCTATCCCAGAGAAGAGGCTGGGACAGGACAAAAGGAACAAGTCCGGCACAGACCAAAAGGTGCATGGGCTAATCACAAAGAGCCTAGCAAGGAAATAGGGACAGCGTCATGCAACCAGCGAGAGAAGGCAACGAAGGGCCACAGAGAAAAGCAAAGGAGACAGCAGAGGAGCCAAGAGGTTGGTCAGATGAGAAGGGGATAGAAAGAAGAGACTGGAGCAGGACAAGGAATTACAGGAATGGAAGAGAATTGAAAACTCGGTACACAAGTCCTTGAAAATGCCCTGAATTTGTGGTGGACAATTTGTGTGGCAAGGTTTTGGTAGCAGGGGCCAGGGAGGCAGGCTACAAAATGAGTTCTGTGAGAAGTCGCCAGAAGCTTCCCCTAAGTCCAAGAGAGCCAATGCCAGCTGGCTCCAAGACAGACCTGCCATTGGCAAAGGCTGAGCCCATCAATGACAGTGGTAGCACCTCTGGAATAATATATTTAAGAAGGGGAGAAAAACTCCTGCACTACAGAGCAGCCAGGTGAAAGGAAGGGAGAACATGTGAGTGGAACAGCCCTGCAGACACCAATGTCAGTGCAGAAGGAGGGGGAGGAGGTGCTCGAGGCACTGAAGCAGAGATTCCCCTGCAGCTCATGGTGAAGACCATGGAGAGGCAGCTGTGCCCCTGCAGACCATGGAGGTCTATGGGGGAGCAGAGATCCACCTGTAGTATGTGGAGGAACCCATCGTGGAGCAGGTGGATGCCCAAAGGAGGTTGTGACCCCATGGGAAGCCTGTGTTAGAGCAGGTCCCTGGCAGGACCTGTGGGCCTGTGGAGAAAGCAGCCCAAAGCAGCCAAGCTGGAGCAGGTTTCTGCCAGGACTTGTGACTCCAGAGAAGACCAACAATGGAGCAATCCATTCCTGAAGGACTGCACCACATGGAAAGGACCCACACTGGAGCAGTTCATGAGAAACTGCATACCATGGGGAAGGACCCACGGTGAAGAAGTTCATGAAGCACTGTTTCCCTGGGAGGAACCTCAGATGGAATAGGGAAAGAGCATGTAGAGGATGGAGCAGCAAAACCAACATGTGATGAACAGACTGCAATCCCCATTCCCTGTCCCTCTGTGCCATTTGTGGGGAGGATGTAGAGAAGATAAAATAAAATTGATTCTGGGAAGAAGGGAGAGGTCTGGGGAGGCTGTTTTAAGATTTGCGTTTATTTCTCATTATTGTGCTCTGATTTTGATTGGCAATACATTCAATTCATTTTCTTGAGTCGAGTCTGTTTTGCCCATAATGGTGACTTGTGAGTGATCTCCCTGTCCTTATCTCGACTCCTGAGCCTTTTGTTACATTTTTCTCTCCCCCTGTCCAGCCAAGAAGCAGGAGAAGTATGAGTGGCTTGGTGAGCAACTGGCATCCAGCCAACATTGATCCACCATGAGGGTAAAGCTAGGGAATGAGCAAAGAGGCGTGTGCTGGCCCAGGACCCCCGCCTCATCATCCCAGCACCCCACAACACCCCTAGCACCCTCTCCAATTCAGTACGTATCTCACTCCTCCAGTGCCCACTCCAGGGAGGGGAAAAGCTACAACTGCTGTTGGCTTTCTCCCACCTCAAACAGGACCCATTTGCACAAACAGCCTCAAAGTTTCAGCTTGCTGAGAAACCCATTGAGTGTCTGCGTGGCACCTCAGGGCAAACAGAGCTGGTCCTGCCCCCACTACCACCTCACAGGCCTGTGCTCCAGAAGGCTGAGAGTCGGGCTGGATGAAGCTTACACCATCAACGCAGCTTCTGTAAAGTCCTAGTTTCCAGATGCTCAGTGCAATAGTAATGGTCCTCCCCTGATTTGGGATCTGCAATTGCTGTGTCCTTGCTGCATACACAGATGTCACTTGCAATGATGCAGTGGTGCGTGTATGACTATGAGTGATGGATGGCATGGATACACCATCACTGTTCTCATACTTCCAGCTATTGTGTCACATCAGGATGCCACATTGCACAGAAAAGCCAGGTTTTGTCTGGAGCTTCTCAACTTCACCCAGTCACCTGGGGAAGAGAGGTAATTCTTATATTTGTTCTTAGTTTTGGGGTAGACAAGAAAAACACCCATCTAGCTTGGGCAGATAGCTGCCCTCTACCTGCCCTAGCAGAGAAAAGAGCAGTGTCTGTGAGAAAGGGAGAGTTTTATTGCCCAAAGGAAATGAGAATTCTCAACTGGTTGTGGAGAAGACAGAATAAAAAGGGGAGAGCACACCTAAACTCTTGCTCCACTGCTCTATTGTAACCCTGTATTTGCTGAGTAAATAACAGAATCATTAGGTTGGAAAAAACCTCTCAGACCACTGAGTTCAACCACGAACCCAACCCTGCCAAGTTCACCTCTAAACCACACCCCTGAGTGATACATCTGCACATCTTTTAAACATCTCCATATTCAGGTGGATGTCAACTAGCACCCCCTGGTCCTTTTCCACTGGGGACCTCTCCGGCCACTCTTTCCCAAACCTGTAGCTTGGACTTGTTGCAACCCAAGTGCAGGACCCGGCCTTTTTTCTTGGTGATGCTCATACAACCAACCTCAGCCCATGGATCTGCACCTTTGCCATGTGCCAGGTGTTTTGGGCTGGCAGATCACAGCCCACTGGCACACCAGAGTCTGACCCTTGACTTCACCGTGCCAGAGAAAATGCTGCAGTGCTGGTAATGCAGAGGAGGCTTTGCTACAATAGGTAGTCAGGGCCCACCATCAGCACTGCCTGAGACTGGAGAGCGTGGCACAAAGAGGCTAGGTGCAGTAAAAATTTTCCAGCCTATCTCACAAAGACCAACTTCACACTCCATCTTCCTCACATCTGCAAAGTCACACAACCCAAGCTGTTCTATGTAGCACTGGCTACACAGCAAAAAGGGTCTTAGGAGTAAATATTTCTTTCCTGAAATAGCCTAAAGCTAAGCTGGGGAGACGTGGAAGGCAGGAAATTCTCACCTTGTCAATACAGAGGATACGCTGTAGTAGGACAGCACAACTGCTCTTAGCACAAATGAGCAAGCAGGTTAGGGGTGAGCAGTGCCAGAGAGCAACCTGGGGAGGCAGAAATAACCAAATGGCAGCATTTGTCTGTGTGACAACAGAGATGCCAACTGGAGAGGCAGGAGGCAGGAACTGCGTTCAAAGAGCTGGTATTGCCAGAGGCTGAGGCAGACTTGCGGTAAAAATAGCACTTCCCAGTAATGTACATCAGCACCACAGTATCCAATGACAACAAACATAAAAAGCAAGTGCCCTCCTCACCGCTGAGCTCGATACAAGGAGTTGTTAATGTAGTAACAGCCAGTGCCAACTCTGTGTAAATTGCAAATGATCACAAAGAGTAAAAGCTGGTATTTTTTCAACTGTTTTTAAAAACTGAAAGAGCACTTATTTATTCTGCTGCTGGAATTAACTCTCAGAGAGACATCAGCCTTCTGATCAGATGCTAGACTAGGGGGGGGTTGCTAAATGCTGGGTTTTAATATGGTAATATGAAAATGCCCTACGGTGCTGCTGTTCTCTACCACCGATAGCAGATTTCATAAACAAGCTGTACCCGTTTTCATCTGCTAAATAAATAAATGACATGCTGGAAAACACGATTCACTTTTCTCATGGAACAACTTGCTTCATTCAGGTTCCCTGTATGTTGTATATTAATCATGAAGTGACAGCAACTAGAGGTAAAAACCAGCTCTAAGTAACACGGCATCCGCAGTTAGCCAACAAACCTTAACTTTTACAGAATTATTTCTGGAATTATTTAGAAGTAGAAAGAGCTTGTAAAGAACATCCAAAAGAGAAAAAAAATCAAAAACATTTTCTATTGTTTCTTTTTGTGAAACTATACTAGAGGCTGAGTAATTTACAAAACAATTATATCAGCCAGATATTCAGGCTCAATCTGCCTTATCCAGGGCTAATACTATTCTAATCAAAGCTTTTCAGCATCTTCATTCCTTCTGCACAAAACCTAGCTGCAACAGTCTCAAGTCTCTGATTTTCCCTCGGAGTATTTGCACACTCTGCTCAACATTAGTCACTTGTGGGTCATTACATCTTTCTTCTTCCTTCATCTGAAAAAACAAAAACTACCAAAAAGAAGGATCTTGTAAAAAAATATGAGATGTGAAGCCCCCTCTTCCACTTCCCTGGTGAACTAGTCTGTCTTAAGACTGTTGGAACCCTCCACCCAAACAGCTTACAAACAGCGGCAGGGCTGGAGAGCAGCAGTTTGCAGAACACAGGCTGGGACTGAGCACTTAACATGCAGAGGAAAAAAGACACAGCAGTCCTCGCTTCCCATTTGCACTGCAGATTTTCTCACACTAAAGTTATGACTCTGCATGTTTGTAGCTTAACATACAAACCCAAAAATACCCTGCTTGCTGGAAGACATAGAGAGAATCAGACGTTAGACAGTGACTTCCATTGAAAAATCCTGTAATGGTTTGAGCAGACACTTCAGCACAAATAGCAACAGGAGGTATGTGTTGCCCTGATGTAATTACATCCTGCTACAGTTAAAAACTTAGGGCTAACTGTGCTCAGTCACAATGAACTCAAAATTCTAAGTTACTTTTGATAATAGAAAAAAAGAATATAATTAATTGACCTTTACCTACTTAAAGAGGAGAACTAGCCTGGACTCTTTGTTCAAGAATCAGTGCAAGTTGTCAACAACTTCCACACGTCATGGCCCCATATTATGGCCAACTTCCCCACATCTTGGCCATAACACAGGTTTTGCCAAATCAGAAAATCTGATTAGACTGCCACAGTTTCAGCCATTTCTTCATATATTTGCACTTGACTTTCACACATGTTAAAACATAGTGACAATTCTTTGAATGACGGGATATAAAAGCAGAATAAAATCATTTAAAAGCTGACAATATAGTATTCAGTTCAGGAATAAAGTCCACACAGAAACAGCCTGTCAGTATTTTCAACACTGCATTTGGTTTTGGGAAGTGAGAAAGAAGGTACAGAAGGTATCTCTCCTGCAATCTTTTAAGCTGCTACCTCCCACAAGCCATTTGCATAGGAATGTCTGGAAGAGAAAGCAGATTCAGTGGTAACATCCTGACTTTGGAAAACTTTCAGCTCCCATTTGCAGCTCCAAAATAGTCTACTTAGAAAAGACAGCAAGCGTCTGTAACACTGCGCTTCCATCAGAGGCTGGCCTGCCTACAGCAACGAAACACAGACCAGAAAACATGAAACATGAATGCCATGTTATTTTTAACACTGCACAAAACAAACAAAAATTAATAAATAGAGCATTTGTTTCTAACAAAATGCCATATAGCTTAACAAAAAACGGAGTTCTCCTCATGCTAACCAAACTGCTTAGCCTGCCAAAAACTATTAAAAAGGAAAAGAAGAAAAAGAAAACACAAGGATCAGCTATCCAAAGTGTCTGAAGTTTGCAAATATGGAAACTAAGTGTGCATACCCTAAGACAGGTCCTTCTGTGTGAACAAGCAAAGATCTCGCTTTAAATATTGCACAGCCAGCTGGGAATCCAAGCATGAAACTGTTCACCAGTCCTACGTGCCTTGCTTGGTGTGGGTGCCTTACCTCACTTCTCAACAATTCCTCTGAGGCTGGAGTAGCACTGACCATCTCCAGAGAAAAACATTTGTCCAGCCCCACAGTACTAGCAGGAGTTAAGCATGCAGCGAGAGAGATCCAGCATTTATTTTGGACCTCTGTAATCAAGCTGAAGCAGTTGAGTTAAAGTCATATCCACAAGCAATTGATACCATAGTCAGCTGCAATCCAAGAGCAAACTATCTGAAAGTTCCTGTGATTTTCAGGGACTGTACTCATCCCTGAGGAAAGATGAAATGCAGGGTTTCACTCTGAAACACCATCAGGCAAACAAACCCAAAAAGGTGCAGTTAAACAACAAAGTTTCATAGAAAAACAGGGTAAATGGGTATTTGTCAATTTTTTTTCATTAATATGTTTTCTAAACTCCCAAGAATGGCAGAATGTCAGGCATTTTGACCCCATGTAGCACACCCACCCAAAAGCCAGTATTTGTTAGAACATCTCTATGAAAAGGACAGTCAAGAGGAAACTGCAAGACATGCCACAAAGGGCTGGTGAATAGTCTAGGATGGACTATTCCATAACAGTCCATATGGCCTCCAGCTACACCAAGCAGCTGTACCTAAAGCTTAGTCTGTAGGGGTCCAGAAACTGGTAACCCTTAACACCTACAAAGTACTTCTACTACTCTACAACTTATGCTGCAGAATGAAAAGCAGGAGGTCTTAAACAGCCCAAAACATCTGTGAAGTAAGCGTGAAAATAAATCTCTTCTGTGGATCAGAGGAGAGATTTGAGCCACAATTCACACCAGTGACCTTCCTGCAGGAGACACAGATGGATGCCAGCTAGACTCCAAAGCTCAGGTCTGCTCAGACATGTGGCATGAACACATATCAGACAGGCTCTGCTTCTGCTGCTGGTGAATTGGGAAGCTTGAGACCTGCTGCCATTGCAGGGAGCAGATTTCCTCTGGTGCCAGGGCAGAAAATCACGTTCTGCATTTCTTGCAATAACCACAGTCAGCTGCCAACACACATGGTACTGTCAACTTAATGACAATGGTGCAGAGCACACCTAAATTACACCATCCTTCAACATCTCTCTCTCGTGAAGTTATTCTTGAGGATCTGTCCCTGCTTCCCTGTCTCTCACCTCCCACTCATGGCATTACAATTGGTGCAGCTGCAGGCACAGCTGCTGGCTCACGCTGCTCTAGATGCTCTCATGCTGCCCATCTTCTCTCCAGCCAGTTGGCACAGCCCATCCTGGGGCCACACATCATGCACTGAAAGGTGGGTGATAAAAGGACTTGCTGTCATGCAAGGGCATGAGGAAACAAATCCCAGGAAGCAATATTCCTTCCCATGGCTCGCTTCCCTGCAGGGTGAGTTGGCCTGCCACATCCCAGTTGTTACAGCCTGCCCACTGCCAGCAGGGACATCACTGCTATGTCCGGCAAGGCCAATGCCAAGAGGTAGCATAATGTCCCTGTGCAACACCATTCAGTGTATTTCCTGCTCTAGTTCTAAATAAATTGGAACAAATTCAGTTTGAAAGGTAATAAAAGGACGTGAGGGAATAGAGCTTTGCTTCAGCACACCTGTGTATCCCAAGGCTCAAAGCAAGGCTTTTAAATCTGCCTTCCCTCCTGCCCTAGACAACCCAGAGACCATCAAACTCTTCACCCAACTCAACTTGAGGTAATTTGCGCACATTTTCCCTTCATTTTCATATGGTAATGAGTACATAGCCTGAGCACACTTCTAGTATTCCACTTCAATAACTGCAGTTACCTCTTTGGTCAACATACACAAGGTAACAGTCCCAGCTCTAGTGCTTTCCTTCTGCTAGATGACTGGAGCTCAGTTGTCTTCAAAGCCAGCATCCACATGGACAAAATCTAATGATGTTGCAGTTATTACTTTTCATGAATAATCACATCCTTCAACTAGTAAAAATGCTTCCACATTCTAGGAAAACACTAAGGAAATGAAAACCCCAAACACACTAGTGGGTAAAATAAGAGTGATCACTCAGGGACAAAGTCCAGATAACTGTCTGGAAAGAAGTTACAGGTATTTGCAAAAACAAAGCTTGCATTCTCCTCCAAAACACCTTAGCACTATAACAAAATAGTGGTGGTCCTGGAAGTGTTAGGTCAATGGTTGGACTCAGTGATCTTAGAGGTTTCTTCCAACCTTATTGATACTATGAGATAACCCCTTGCAAGCTCTATATGAAGGTACGTCACCACCTAATTCTCCATCTGAAGTGCCAGGTTTCTCCCTTTCCTTCCACATGGTCGTGTGCACACAGAGGTGCAGAAGTGAGGTTACTGGTGACAGTGACACACCATACACCCGTGTGCTGCTTCTCAAAGCAAAGCCCAGGGGCAAGGCTGTGCTTTGTCAGCAGATGCCACCACAAACCAACCCTTTCTGAGCCACTTCCCGCATGTAGCATTGCCACTGAGCCACAGTGGTTGCAGAGCTTTGAAGTCCTGCTGCAGGCAGAACTGAATGCTGTAGGGAGGAAATAAAGCATCAAGATCACATCTTGCACACAGTAGCAGGAAACAAATCTTAACATTTCAGCCCAAGTCGGGTCTTTGCAGTTCAACAAGGATAAACATCCCCCAGCCTATCTTCATTCCCAAACTCTTGCCATCTGCTGCCCTGTACACTATGAATCCTGTTTTAGAAAATTCTCTAATACAAGACTTAGCAACTGAAGAGACAAGGCTTCTACAACTTCCCTGAAAGCTTGCCTGACAATGCCAGGACATCTGGCTGGGCATGTAATTCCCTTATGTGATGTAGACATATATCAATCCTAGTCATCCTTCCCAGAACAAATTAAAACTCTACCCTTCAGTCTTGTTGAAACAAGTTTTTCTGAAATCAAGATTTTTTCTTTTTACATTCCACTCAAGAATACTATGAGCACTTCCTCTCCTGTCTCAGTTTTTGGGCAGCTCATTCAGTATGTCAGTCTCCGCACTTCCCACTGTTCTTCTGTTTGTCCCTCTGTGTCTGAGGAGCAGGGGACCAAATGCACCATTACAGGTCAAAGTTGAAACAGAAAATCTCTGCAGTTGACCCACTCGGATCTGCCCGACTCCCATTCTCTATCCAATTCTTCTTAGTAGTCTTTCTGGACCACCCTGCGAAGTCACTTCCTGGCCTAAGGTTCTTTGATCTCTTTTTTCTGCTGTTCTAGCTCATCTATTAACGACTTAAATTACTCACCACTCTGCTGACTTTACACATCTTCATCACAGTCAGTACTAACATTATGGATATTTGCATCCTTACATCTCAACCTACTCAAACTTCAAACTCAAATCTCAGTTTACTTCCATTCCATATAGAAATATATCCCACTCAGTCCTACTGCACTGAGGCAGACAGCTCTGAAACCACATAAGCAGGTAATTTATCCCACTTACACAACTGGCTGTGGTGAGCTCTGGCAAAACAATACAGGTGCTGGAATTTCAAGAACTGAGGCGCTTTTGTTCCCAAATTTGTTAGGTAACAGAGGAAGACAATATTTTTAGAAAATATTCATCTCTCAGGTGTCTTCATGACAGGCTCAATTCTCACCTTTTGTGCCTTGACCTGACCTTAACTATGCAAAATACCTTGCATGACACTTCCTTGACAGAGGAAGATGGAGCACCTAAACTTAATGGAATGGTTTTGTAACAGAAGTACAACACATTTTCTCTTGTAATTCAAATTTTCAGGGCACAGAGAAAAGCACTAACCGAGAGAGCACTCATTAAACATGCCAGCAGAGCTTTATTCCTATTACTGAACAGGAGCCTTGAACTATTTGTAAAAGATGAATGCTTTTGGTTTGAAGTGATTTGCTTTGAATTTACTTTTTGAACTGTGGGGATGAGCTGCCAGGGGAAGAGAAATGAGAAAGAGGTTCAATATGTGCAAGAGCTTTAGCAGTCCACACTGTGCTACAACCTTAGAGATGCTTAAGGGAAGTGGATACTGCTGCTCACACTGTCAGAAGGGCTGGGAGGCTGAGGGAAGGAAGGTCTTCTTCCTGGATTTTTCCACCTGCCTCTTCCTTGAGTTCCTGAAATTCTCAGATGTGTTGAGTGCACAGGGCACAAAGAACTGTCTTTGAAGCCTCATACTGTGCTGCTGTAGGTCTTGAGAGAACAGCTCTGGGGAGACACAGCAGGCGAGCACAAAGGTGACTGCAGTGCTGACACCAGCACAGCAACCCACAGGCTGCGGATCTGCAGAGAGTAAAGCAGAAAGTGCAGGCCCTTGAACCTGGGGCATCAATCACAGGTCTGCTCCAAGTGAAAACCAGGTTTGGCGAAGAAGAGGGAATCCACTTAATTCCTAGGATCAGAACAAAAGAGTTTCAGTCTATCTGTTCACATGTTGACAGGAATCTGCCCTCATCCTGAGTGCACTGAGACCAAGCCTGTTTATTTTCCTGATGTAGTAACACTTCCAAGGGAGAAGAAACTAGAAATCTTCTGAGGACTACAGATGACTTTTTTCAATCTCTTAGCCTTAAAACAGGCAGATATGGGAAGGGAATCTGATGTTCCTGTTGCCTATTAGAACCACAAATGAAAAGGTTAAGAGAGAGGATAAGCTGTTTGTACTAAGCCCTACAGCTGTACAAAAACCGGGTCCATCCAGTCATGAAAACTGTTCTACTATGCAAACCTGGATGTGTATGCAAAGTCCAGAAATGAAAAACCTTGGAATATTTTATATAAAAGCCACCATAAAGGACAACAGCAACCAGCTGATCAGTGCCAGGAGCAGAAGAGGAAATGTCAGCAAAGCAAAACAATCAAACAAGTAAAACTTCCCCAGAAAACTGTATGAATCCTGGCTGGAGCCACAGAAGCAATGCCAACGATTTTTTGTAGACCCACAAAGAAAACTAAGGATCTGAGTAGGAAGAACATTTAGGAAGACAAAAGAATACAATCACAGAACTACAGTAAATGATATGTATAGTTTAAAATAGGCAATTTTTAAGCACAGTGACAGTTCTGATTAACTTAGTGCAAAAGGAAAGGCAGTGAAACTAAGGAGTGGGCTATACAACCTGAAGTACAAACCATTTTTAAGTAGAGCTAATAATTTTACATTTACCCAATGTAGTTCTGGCTCATGCTTAAGACCTTGATTTCTCTATTTGCCAGGGTCCCAGATTTAACTTTTAGGTCCTAACTAGTCCCTTGAGAACCACTTTCTCTTTCATAACTTAGCCCCTATGACTGTCTGCACAATGATTTATGCAATAAAAATCTGCTTCTTAGTTAGGTCAGATGATTTGAATCCACAAAGCCATATTGGGATTTTTTGTTTGTTTGTTTTTAACTAAATGGCCCTCACCTCCCATATGCCTCTTCCATGTTCTCTATTTTATCTGTTTAATATATAAAGCAGCTGCTATTTTAAGAATAACAGAAGACACTGCTTAATCAGCACCTGGAGGGTACAAGGCCAAAGCCTGAGGACAACAGTTCTTTCTATTCAGCTCTTCCTTGGTGTTATTTCTGGACTGGACACAATGTACTCCTAACTCAGGTCTCCACTGTACTGGCCAGTGTCTGCTTTGTGTAGGTGGCATACTCAGAAAAGGAAATCTTTCACATAAACATCCATTATCCCTACTCCTATTTCTTTCATTTTGCTCTCATCCATGCCATTTCTGACAGTGAGAAACAGAAGCTGAAGTGAAAAAACCCATAACGTTCAATAGTACCATTGCCTGCATAATTCTCTTTTAACTTCCCTTCTTTCCTGCACTTTTAAAGTTCTTTTCCAGTTAATTTCTCTTACTCCTTTAGTGAGCCTCCCCCAAAAAAGTGCAGATATATAACAAAGTTGCCATAACAGACCTGAATTGCCTCTCTTTTTAATGGAACTAAATTTATTCTTAAGAAGCTAATACATAGTTGGTGCCTGAGCAGAAATATCTACAACTCTTGCTACCTCCCTCTACAAAAGGTTTTGTTTTCTTTTAAATAGCATAAAGGAAGTAACTCAAAAGTTATTCCAAAGGAAGTAACACACTGAAGCTGTTTTATTTATTCACAAATAAAATTAATTCCCTCAGGCTAAAATATCCCAAGAAACCACAGCAGTGGCATTTTTAGAGCACTTGCCCAATCTCCTTAAATCTAAAATCTCACTAAAGGAGGTGGCCAGTCATTGATTTTTACTGAATAAAACCTTCTATATCTGTTCATCACAGCACCTGGTTAATCCAATACAGGCAGAAAAATATAGCAGTTTTCATTAATCTTCACAGAGTTTGAATAAACCCAGGATTTTTCTCTGGGACAAACACTGTTCTCAAAAATCAGAGGTTTATCCTGAAAAAAATGATATAAAGAGCTGCATGTCTCATAAAGGAAAAAGCTATAGAGCAGTATTCAATAAAAGAACCCAACAACAAAATTTTATCTCCCTATGAAATACTGACTTCTAGGATTTTTAATATTATCTATAGAGGAGAACAGTGAATAATATATTAAATATATATACATATTAGAATCATTTAATGTAATTTATTTCTTTCATACCTCTTAACACCACACTCATTTCACTGGATACATTTCAGATAAACACTTGCTCATAACTAGCTCACAGTTGCAGCACACCTTATAAAACATTTCTGAATGAAAAAGCTTCTTACAATTTGCAGCTCTTGACTCCAGCAGCTTCTGAGACAATAAATGCCAGTTGTTTCTCCTTCAGTGATCTGTGCTTTTTAAAACAGAATAATCACTGTGACTGACCCAGGACTGCCACAGGAGAGACTAAATTAATATTTTCTTTCATAGCACAATAATCTGATTGAATGAAATTCTGAGATTATCCTCATTCAGCCTTTTCAGGCTAGACTTCTCAAGACAGTCTCCTATCAACACATAAGCAGAGTCACTGATTGTGTTGGCTGTCTCCAGGCAGTGAAATTCTGAGCCCCTGGCCCAATGTCAGCCAAACATGACAGTCAAAGTAGAGTAGAAAGGAGCTTCCTTCCAAGCAGACTGAAAGCTATCCATGAGCAAGAAGAGAGACCTGGAAAACTGCCTGCAGAGGAACGACAGAGACTTTCCCTGGTTGTGTCCTTCTGACTCTGCAGCTGCATGTGCAGCCCTGAGTCAGGCACAGCAAGAGCCATCCTGTGTCCAGGGTGCAGCCAGGGAAGAGACAACAATGCATATCATGACCTCAACTACTGCTGCAAAAAGACCTTGTTTTATGGAACCCACATGTTTCCAAGCTAACAACTGATGAGCACATTTGGGTATCTAATGGACTGTGGCTTCTGAGATACTTTTCAAGAGATGCAGCCCAGCTCTGTTCTACTGTCAGACCTCTTTCTTGGACCTGGGAAGATTCTGCCATGCAGCAGCTCTGACTGAGAAGAAACTGCTTCTCCATGGGGTTGGAGCAGCAGCTGGCAGTCAAAAAGGGTTACTACCAGGTGGTTTTGAGAAGCTTTTGCAAAAAAACTTCCAATGAAGGGCAGGTATTTTCTTCTGGAGCAGGGCAGGGCAGCAGACAGGAATGCAATACTGTCCTGGAGCAAATCAACCCTCATGCAGTCCCAAGGTTAACATGGTCCATAAGTAGGACCACACACCTACAACTTGGTCACAGACCTTACACAGGAACACCCTCCATCCTCCTCCTTTAGTGGAGGGAGGTCAGATGATGAGTGCACAGAAACAGCAGTGCCTCTCTCAGAGGCTCTCCTCACACGTGCACAAAAGCACACACTGCCATCCTACAGGACCTCCACAAAAGCTGCTGCCCACGCAAGGATGTGATTCTCCAATGCACTGACCACTGTGTGCAGCAGTGCTGCTGCCAGATCCAGAGCCAACCTTCCTGCCCTTTCCACTGCCTCCTGTTGAACACCACCTTTTCTCACAAATGTAGTTTATTAGAAAGACTGGGAGGCAACTATCCTAGAAGGAGTGGGGATGCAAAGGTAAGTGATACAGTAAGTTCCTGTCTGTATGTTTTCTGTCACAAAACAAAAGCAGTTAATAATACATGGAACATCAGATCCCAACTGTAGCATTCAGCAGCTCTGCCTCCTAAAAGGTGATAGAGGGGAGGTGTTCTGGATGTCAAATCTTGAAATATTTTACCACATAACACAAAGAAAATTTGCAAGTGATGAACAACCTTTTAATGTCATAGTGCCTTTTTTTCTAAAATAATCTAAAGTTCTTTAACTTTGAGGCAGCTTTTGTCCTTGTTCTAACATAATCACTTATAAATCTAATCCACCCCAATAATTAATTAAATTACTTTTTTACTAGGTGACCTGACAGAACTAGTTTAGTTCTTGAAAAGAATGGAGATTAAATGATTATTTCATTGATAGGTATTAACACAATTCATTACAAAAGCACTTCTGTCAAGTTTAGTACCATAATTTATATAACTACTACTGTACTATTTAGGTTTGCAACCATTCAAAAGTACTTAAACACTTAAACAGAGCTTCAAGTTTCCATAAAGTACTCATTCCAAAAGTAATCAGGTGAATTGTCAAAGAGAACATGATGAAAATTTCTGTTCCTCTGATTAGCTTAGTTGTTTACTTAATCATAGGAAAATTTCCACCCATCAATCATCAGCCCACCAGGACATACTACACTATCTTCACTCCACAAAAGCTGTTACTCTGCATGCATCTCCTTTCTACTTTTATTGTTTCCATTTCTTTCCAAATTCTGTTTTGGTCTCCGCTCTCTCAGAACAGAGGAGGAAGCTACAAGACCTAATAGTAATAATCCTACAAAAAGAAGGAAAATGAGAGAGGAAGGGAAAAATGAAAACTTAAAAATATGATGTGAGGAGCTCTATCCAGCAGAACAGAGATATCAAAGAACTAGCAGACTCATTCTCAGGATTACATAACTGTGATTCCTTCACTCTAGCCACGCTCTATTACAATAAACATAACTGACTAAGCTGCAGATGCCCTCTGGACATTCACCTCAGATAGAGATGCCATTTTCAGTAGGGGACTTTTCAGGCAGTAGCAGATGGAAATACAGGGGTGAGATGATAGGACCCTTTCCCCAGTAGGAATACTAAATAGGAATACTAAAGGGTATCCTGCCTGCCACTCCAGCTACCTGCCCCATTTACCTCTCTCATGGCCCCTGGTCTCCAAGTTTGTTTATCAGCAAATGACTGCCACCTCAAGTATGAGATGTCCTCAACTTCTCACTTAAACAGGTGTTATTGGGTGGGAAGGGTTGTGGGTAGTGTGGGCTTTTTTCAGAAACAAGGGTATCAGAGGAGTCTGGCAGGATACCCTGATCAGATGGGGCCACATACTGCAAACTTATTCTCCATTTCTTTTTCAACAGTTAACCTTTATGAAAGGACTTGTTTGCTAAACAGACTTAATGTATCAGCTGCTCTGTCCCAATTCAGAGACAGTTGGATGTTACTGCTTTTCTCAGCCAAGACATGAGGACCTGTGAACAATCACTTCTCTGGCAGTAGTAAAGGCTGTGATCTTCATCAGGGACACAGACTGCACTCCTGCACTGGGTGACAGAATTACTGTGGTTTAAGAAGTTACCACCTCCAACCAGGATGTGATGATTGACAAAAAGGTCACTATATAGAACTGTTTAATACTCATTGCTCTCCCCATTAAGCTTAAAGTCACAGAGACACTTGAAACTCATCTCTTTTACTTTGCCACTGAAGCTTGCTAAGAGCATTGCTGGCAGCCAGTCATTTTGGCCCAGATACCCAGTGCGATTGCTTCCGACAGTGCAACCATCCACACACTTGGTTATTTCCGCCCTGAGCTGTAAATAGCTGCACAGAGCAGTGGCCATCAGCTAACCTGGGCATCAGCCAGCCCACACCTGGTAAATACCCATGCAAGTAGGCTGGCTGCACTGTTACATGACCCCTATACTGTTTCTGTGACTGGGGTCTCTTCTCTGATGTGCTTTTAGAGAAGTGGGCACAGGAAGGGAAGTTCAGAGGAAATATATCCAACAGCTCCTTCAAAAGAAAGCAATACACTGGCAGAAGTCACTCACAGGAGGAACAGCCTAGTAATGCTTAGAGAACATCCAGTCAATTTAGGATTGCATGGTACTATAAAGAGTGTGTGGTGCCTTCAACATATATAAAGCTGCAATTTAACCAGAAAAAAAGAAAGAGCACCAATATGTGCATGAATATCCTCCCACTGCAGTACAGCAGTGCGAAGCTGTGCATTGCCTCATCAGACCACAGACCCATCAATGTCCAATGCCACACAATGTACTGATTCAAGAGTGGAGCCAGAGAGGGGAGTGCATTCTGGAACCATGGGCACAAGTGATAAGGAGCGTGGCTATCCTTGACCTGCTTCTGTTCCATGGCAAGGAAACGTGAGCTTTTATGCAATTTTCTCTTGACTAAACACAGGACTCTTTTGCTAAGCAGTCTTAGAGAGAATTCTGCAATTCTATGCTTAGCAGTTTACAAAGAACAAAGAGAGTTTTTTTAATCCTTTTGCTAACAGCATATACAGGAAATAGGAAAACTGAAACTCAGGTCCCCAGGAAGGAGTTAAGGAAAAGCAAAACGCTACCCAGCAGTGGCTATCATTAATATGGCATCATGATTCATAGATGAAAAATAAAAAGGGAAAAGTCCAACCAGAGCATAAAAAAGGTCTAGTAGATAAGTTGCCTTCTGGATATCACAGGTAGAGAATTTTCCAAGACAGTGGGTGCATGAAAAATATCCCAATATTTTGGAAGCAAATCCTGACTCGTTCTGTACCAAAGGGGCTCCCAATAAGAAAATGCCTGAAGCATCAAAGCAAATTTCTGAATATTTCAACATTTCAAGTTAGAAAAGATCTCAGAGTAGCTAGTATAAGCATTCTCAAGCCAAACAATAAAGGGAACAATGTGAACAGAGGAATTGCTTTGGTTAGGGGGTGGCATGGTTATTTGTTTTTGACCAAAGTAAAAATTACCCCAGCAAATTTAAAAGCATTGCAGAGAAGTCATAATGAAACTATGAAAGAGAAGACAGAGTCATAAATGATCACAGCACCTGTGAACTGAATTTGCTGCTGTATTGTTTCTACAGACCAATGCACCGATGCACCACAGTGAACGTTTCCTCTCTCAAAAAGCTTCACAGGTTACCTTTGTAATCTTAATCTTACCATTTGAGTTATCCAATAAACAGTGTGAAAAGATAATCTGATTTAATGACTCAAGAGTGGGCACATGATTAAAGTTTTCTGTCCCACTTTTTTTTACAGAGGGTTTCCTAGTCATGACTATAAAAGTCGCATCTGAGCTTTCTTAAATGTCAGTTTCAAGCTTTGACACAAAAATAAATACTGATGTCATTTGCTACAAATGTAATAATGGATTATGAAGAAGTGATGAGCAGACATGTGAGAAAAAGCTAATTATATGAGTTACACTGATAGCTATAGGCTGCAGGCTCAAAATATTTTCATCCTCTTTATTACTTTTGATATGCAAGATCTCTTTAGACCATTTCTAATCACCAGTGTAGCACAGCTTGAGTTGAACTGCAACATGTTGCAAATGGCAACAGCAGTGGTTTCACATGTTTATTTCACTAAAACATGTTTCACCTTGGAACTGTCCAGCTGGACTTGGATAACGGGTCAGACTTGAGAGGTGTCATGGAACTCTCACTGCCTTCAGCAGTGCTGCACCAGCTCCTACTGACAGAGAGTCTACTCTGACCGCTGTTGTGTTTTCAAGTAAAAATTGTAGAGATGACATTGCCCTTCCTGGAAAAGCATTCCCACACCACACAGACAGCCCCCAGGAAGGCACACACCCATGTCTGATGTAGGACAAGCACAGTACCTCATTCCTTCTGTCGATCTGTTCTGGTAGTTGCGGTACAGCTGGGGGATGCCCAGCATGGCCTCAGTGAACACAGCAAGGAAGCCCAGCGTTTCCACAAAGAGGGAGGAGTCCAGCCATAGGTAAGTGATGTAACCAGTCACACCAGTGAAGGTGAGGACACACTGCACGTAGTCTGTAAACTTGCTCCAATGCCAAAAATAGTTCAAGTCAAAATCTGTAACAGAACAGGAATGCAAGAAGAATCAAATGTGTTTTCCCAACCAACTCACAGTTAATCAGGGTGGAATTGAGAACTGAGAAGCACGAGGGAGCCACAGTCTTTGGTGGTAGGGGATAGTAAAAATGAGGGATAGGATTAAAAAAATAAAAACAAAAAAACCAAACACTCGCAACCACCACATACACACTCCCAAAAAAAGGTCCCACAAAAAAAGAACAAGAAAAATAAAGAATAACAGTCTTGATTTCAAAAACGCTTTTTTGGGGATGTTCGATAAAGAAACAGTGAAACAAAGGCTTGCAAGCCAATAAAGTACTTACAAAGATAACTTTTTAAAAGAAAGCAATTCAAAAATACCTTCCTACATCAAACATGAAGGACTCTGGATACTGCTCTAGTGGAGCTGGCATAGGAAATGTTCAATAAAAACCTTCCCGTTACTAATAACAGGCCCCAAGCACAGCAGTGCAAGTGTTCTTTCTCTTAGGTCATTATCTCTACCTTCGAAGTGCCTCCATCCGAGCTGTTCAGAAGGTCACCTGAAGTCCACAGCTCTGTTCCCTCCTGCAGTGCAGCTGCCTGTGGTGAAGGACAAGATGCCAGTGCAGCTGCTACAGTTTTACTGAGACGAGTACAAGACTGTGGCAAGATTTTCCCTGGAAAAAAGCCTCCCACAGACATCACCGCCTTCACTCCAAGGACAAAACACGCTTTGCTCTTGCCTTTGCCAGCACCAAGGAGTGCAGGGTGAGCACCCATTTCTGCATCTGTCACAACAAAACACAATATCCCCTCTTGAGGGAAGGAGAGAAGGAACGAACCAACCACAGCATTTGCTTGGCACATTAACAGTGTATCTCTGGAAGATAGGTAGCTGTCTTACTGATGAATAATAAAATACACAACCCCATAGCCACTGACTGTATAGCAAATTAACAACTTCATTTTTAACAGAAATGCTACAATAACTGTCCATTAGCAGGTGCTGTTCCTGCCTTCCCTTCTTAGAAGCACTTTAAGTTAAAAATATCTACTTCAGACTTACTGGACTCTGTGAACTACCAAGGTGATGAACTACTGTCCCAACAGGGTTATTACAACCAGCCCAAAGCTGTACAACACAAGGTACATCACTAGAAGATTTCTGTTGCTGCCACGTCAGAAGTAGCAGAGAAAGCTACAGAAATAGTCCCACTGCTAACTCAAGCAAGGAAGACATCAACCTCCACTGAGCAATACTAACAGCAAATTCAGTGAGATGGGAATACTTAGCACTTAGCTGCCTAAGGATACATATACACACCAAGTAATAGTTTCATTTCCTGCATCTCTTCATATCTTCATATCAGTATCAGTCTGGCCCTCGAACACCCTTTTATTAATTACTCCCTTTTTAGTATTTGGCAAACCCACACCTCAGGACACCTCCTGACTGCAGCTAAATCATTTTATTTTGCCACCCAAAGAGGAAAGCACAACTGGCCAGGAGCCATCCCAACCTGCAGCATTGTCAGCCATCACCCAGAACTGAATGAAATGACCTGGGGTAAAACCACTGTCAATGTAAATGTTGACTTTCAGTATTTATCCCTCAGCCTCAAAATTCAGGGACACAAAACTAAATAAAAGTTAGACCCAGTGCTGGCAGCGCCCAAAGCACGTGAGCCTCATGCATTTCTGGAGCTTTGTGAAGGCTTTCCTTTTTGGAAATGAAGGGCCCGTGGCTCTTCATTCATTAAACCTTCCTACCAGCTGTCAGATCTGCCCTGCATACACTGTATTTTTCCTCCTGTGTTCTCCACATGCTCAAGGATCCTTTTTAAAATACCCATCCCTGGACACCAAATCCTAATTTCCCCAGTTCATTTTCATAATGGAAATCAAAGAACTAAAACTACATGGAAGAAGCAGAAGTTTAGGACGTTCATTAAACCAAAAAAGTCAACATTCCCACAGCTACCATGAGGCAAGCTACAAAATCCATGGATCCATGCAAACACTTGAGCAGAGATGAGAAAAACACTATGTGAAACAGGACTTCAGCTGAAGCTGGAGAACTAATTACTAGAACAGAGATTCTCTTTTGCTCAAAACTGTCATGATGCTAGATAATCTCCATTTCACTGTAGTAGTTTGTAAGTTCTAGTTTCTGCTATAAATTTTGCTTGGTAATGTATTCAAGAATGAAGGGAAGGAAAAACAAAAGAGATAGGAGCAATCATAACCTTGGTAACAGTTTTGCAGAACAGCATCTGAGTTGTAGTAAAAACAACCCAATATATAATCACTAATTGCTCTACTTAGCAGATGTATTCTCCAGATGCAGAAGTCTATTTTAGGACACTACACACGACCACACTCTGCATTACCAAAAAAAAAAAAAAGGGTAGAGAATGACATACCATGGGATGACTTTCCATAAGGGCTGTAGTTTCTCTAGCCCTTACTTGAACTGCTAAAATGTTTTGCCACATGATTGCTTCTTTTTAACTAAGGCTAAAGTTTATTTTCTTTGACAAATGGTTTCAAAAATTCAGAGGGAAAATAATCACATACCCATCACTTCAAGGTCTGGAAATAAACTGTGACTCATTTTTCCAAGTGGCTCCCTTCTCAAGGGGGTCCAAACATGTTAGTTCTATAATGGAAGTGATTTTTTTTACAGAAAAATATGTTGATTCTGCTGAGTACAGTGACAGGTATATGCAAAAAAAATCTTCTAAATGCTTAAAAAAAATAGCTTTACAACCAGAAAAGAATTCATGTGTGTGCAAACTAGTCCTATCCTAAGAAGATAGGCAGAGGACACCAATCAGTGCCCCAGACCATGTCATCTAAGAACTGAACAAAGTTATAAATATTATTGTAAACATTATGCATGTTTGAAGAAAAGTATGAATAATAAATATTATATTAGTATTTTGCCCCCTCCATCATCTCTTTTTTAAAAAAGATCAAAACAAGAAATCCCACTGTACCCATTTATTTCTAGCAAACATCTTAAAAACTAAGTTAAATGTGGATGCATATCTTTCTACTCCCTGAAATGGGAAGGCACTGCCTGCACAGCTCACTTCATTCTGCCCAGCGAGAAATCCGTGATATGGGTTTGTAACCACACTCAGCTGATGCAGTTCAAGCAGTAACTCCCAGTCACTAACATCCTGTGAGGATCAGAAGTGGCATTACTGTGGTGAAAGGTACTGTATTTTATTATCCACGGCTGAGCTCTTTAAACCACTCAGCGAGTTGCATTTGAAGCATGTTAATCCATTGACAGATGAGAGATTTATGTTGGAAAATCCTATTAATGCCGGTGGAAGGAGCAGCTCAGAAGGTTTTTTGTGCACTGATTGGAGAAAACTCTACACAGCTTGAGGGTGAAGAAGGATGAGATTAAAAGATCTCCTCTGGGAAGCACTCTGCATGTCAGATAAGAGAGATATAAAAGCAGGCAGAGACTGCATTGTAAATAACAATGGTTATTACCAGTTGGGCCAAAATGCAAGTAGTAAATTCAAGATTCTGTTGTGGGGGTAGATGCCAAGACACAAAGAAGAGTCCACAGTATCAACTTTCACTTGAGGATGACACAGAGGTCCAAACAGTTACATTATTTTTAGTCAAGAAACATTTTATACCAAGCCAGCTACCACGCTAGTTCCATTTGGGAAAGTGAAGCAATGACTTTGACATTCTAAAAATTATTTACCGTAGCTCTCAATTTCTTTTGCTAGTTGCATCTCATTTTGTACCATGACCTTTCTAATTCTGCACCTACATCCTTGCATTACATTCACTTACACTTGTCCTTAGACATTTGACCCAGCTCCTCCTCCTTAGTTGGTTCCTTCCTAGTTTTGAGGTCAAGGAAAAGCTTGCAATTTCACTGCCTGTCTTTGCAAGGTGGGACAGTTTGCATTTGAGCCCTTTGTATAGCTTTGACAAGGAAATAAACTTTTTTCTTCTTATGAAGGCTACTGCTTTTACTCTCTCTCACATTCCTTATGAACGCCATTACATCATAGTCACTCACCCAAACTGCCTCCCCTAATTAAACTCTTGACCTGCTGTATGAAAAACGCTGCTCACTAACTCCTTCTAAGAGCATGCTGGACAGACAGTGTCTACCCCTGAGTGCCCTTCTACATAGATGACTGGGTAGTTAATCCTCCTGCCCCTTGGTACACAGTTAATTCTTATGTTTTGTGAGACTGTGGTGCTGTTCAAAGGACATCCACTTTCCATCATCTGACCGTGGACCGCAGTGCCTGCCCACCTGACCTGTTCCTGCCACACGATCAAAGGAGTCCAGCCTGAGCAGTCGGATGTCCAATGCCTCCCTTAACAACACTGTGATTCAAAACCTGAGGGCTCAGATGCTGTGAAAGAGCCTGATAATAGTAATACATCCAACCTGGAACAGTTTAAAAATGCAGTCATGGCTGGGAATTATTTCAAGTTATTATCCATGGTCTGTTTACTGTGAAATGTACACACTTTGAGGATGCAGGAGCCACAGCCTGCAACTCTCTGTGCTGCCTGTGGGTCTCAGCCACTGGGCTACAGTACAACAGTCTCCCCCTCATCTGCTCTTCTGCTCATCTCCAAAACTTGTGGTCTCTGCTGTAAAAGGGGTTCAGTTCAGAGCTGCAGGCAAATGACTCGGCTCCTCATCTCAGCCTGGCAACAAGGGTAACTCTTTGGACAGTTGGAAGATGCAAACTTGTATCCCCAGGCTGACAAGAGAAACTAACTCAGACCTCTCACACCTCCAGTGAGTGCTCTAAGCTATACACAGGTCCTGCACTCAGCAGTAGCATCTTGAAAATAGATTTTGCCACATTCTCTGAAGATGACTTGTGAGGAACCTGCCACAGGAGGTTGGGCCCAGGCAGTGGATTCTGAAAAGGAGACTTTTACACTTACAGTTCTTCAGCTGCAGCAAATCCTTAGACATTTGCCTCAGGCATTATCTGTCTCTCTGGCAATCCTGATTTCAGCTGTCTCATCTAAAAACAGCAGCAGGATTGCAGAGAAGCATGCTGGCTAGCACTTCTCACCTTGTTCATTCTGAGCAGTTCCCAGTCAGAACCACTGATGCTCTATTCTGAAACTCCTGAGTACCCCACAGGGCACCCAATAAACAACTGGGGTGACACAGGCAGCAAGACTCTGCATGACTGTTACTGTGTGATCCAAAACTTTTTCTCTCACTCTCATCATCCACAAATCCAGCTAGGCGGTCTCCTCTTTCCCTCCAGAAAGAAAGAAAGAAGCAGCATTACAGACAGACAGTGAGAACTGTTACATTTCGATTTTCTTTCCTCCTTTTTTAAGAAGTGATACAAACCTGCAAATGCTGTCTGAAGCCAGCATTTCTTTTACACTCACTGGGACTGGGAAGGGACCTGTTATCTTTCACTCACGGTACAAAAGAGAAGAAATGAGAGCTTAGCACCAAAAACTTCTAGCTCTGATCCAAACCACTGCCTTCTTGAAAGGATATTGTTTATAAAGAGACAATATTCTTCATCTCCATTCCTTCACGCCCATGACCTAGGAATCTCCCAGACTTGGAGTACTTTTACGTATCTGCTCAGCCCTGTCACTACAGTAGTTCAGCAACTCTCAAACATTCCTTTCTATCTGATCTTCACACTGACTTGTACCCAAATATTGTTACTTTTTCCTCTCTAGTCCACCCAAGAGGGGAGCAAAATATTCCAGAGGATCTTGAATCTCTGTTGAAAATATCACCCCAGCCTATACCAAACAAATTACTCTCCTCCAATGAAATCCATTTTTGACATCCCTTGGCTCATACAGTGCCTTCTCTTGAACACATCTAGACTCATGTCATCTCATTAAAGCCAATCCTCTCGGTATTTGACTCTCCTTAAAGGCCCAGCACAAGTCCTTTAGTCAACAAAAAGTAACCAGCAGATTATCATGTGAGAGGGGGAAAATGTCAAATTGTAATTGCAAAGTAAAAGGTTCAAAGCCTGACCCACACAAACCTTGAAGATTCATACAAAGAACTTCTGTTTTTAAAAGCTCAACAGAGCTTTCAGTACTTGATGAGGGACAGAACACCTGAGACTAGAAGTCCAAGTCTGATGAAACCTCCTCTACATCAACATTATCCCTATCTCCCCTCAGTAATCTTCTCTAGTTTGAAGGTAAGTACTTGCCTTGGTTTCCTTGCCTCATTTTATGTAGTGTCAAAATCTTTTAAAATCTTCTATGCTAGGTCTCTGTTTTGTCACATCAGATTCATGTTTTTTCCCTCCCATTAGGATTATTACTCACTCTTCCTCCTTCTCAAAAAAACTATAACTGGGCTGACATTTTCTCAGCACTGTCCTGCCCATCCAGGACTTCTCACTCATATTCCACACTGTTCCCAGCACACACCAACAAGCATCAGCAACCGCTCTATCCTTCCCCTTTAGGTTCTGCAGGGTCCACTCTACCTCCTCACCAAAGGGAATTAGCAATTGCACGGTTAAGAAACACATGGAATTTACAACTACTTCAGAAAAATCTGACACAAATGCACTAATACATATGAAAAAGTCAAACAATCCACACTCTCTTCTTAACACCCTGCCTTTCCCATTAATGTGCTACATCCCTGATTTTACAGCAATTGATTTAAGGGAAACCTTTGAATACCACCTAGCACAGTGGTCCTCACCAGAGGTAATTAGCCTAATAATAACACCTATCTTGACCATTTTGTGACCCTTAAAGAGCAGCAATTTAAAAGTTACAATTTATTCTGAAAGTTTTACCCCTGCTGCTAACAACACATAGGACAATAGGAATGAAAAGCTGAATCAAAATATTCATACCCTGGGCACCTTCTGTGCAGCTGACTGCCTTTGCTGTGCTATCTGCAGTGTAATTTGCTTTGTACACAGCTTCAGTTTATGGGAGTCTCACAGTGAAGAAGAAAAAAAAATTTAGAGAAAAATGCAGTTATATAAACCCACAAAATTAGGTTGACCTTTACCTCATCTTTGAGAATTTCCACTGTATTAAGAATGCAGAATTGTTTACATCAGTTGTATTGCACTGATACCAGCCCCGTCAATGTTTTAATTTGTGTATTTATACCTAAATATGCCTGCATACACATACAAACCTCCTCACAGTACTGCTGATGTTATAAGCATAAGAAGAAAGCAAAATTATAAAGGCAAGCAGGGGAGAACAAAGATTTTGTTATTCTAATACAGAGGAAGTTTTAGCAAGTATGGTATCTGTGAATAAGGTCCCAACCGCTGGGCTTGGAAACTGCTGGTGAATGCCAGCTGAGCTGGGAAATCCACATGAAGCAGAACAGCTCAGCCCAGCCATCTCTGCACATCACTGCAGAGTGAGTGTAACCAACCTGGGGGCAGCCAGAAGCAAACTCCTACCCCAGTCCCTCCCACAAAGAAGTGTGCAGGAGAGTTCTCTGGACTAGTCTCTTCCAAACCAAGGACATTTCTTAGAGTTCTCCAGATGGAAGATGCTTTTGAGGCAATCTAGCAGCAGGTACACATGCAAGCCCCCTACCAATGTACCTTGTGCAACATATGCTAACCAAACTGTTTGCTTCCCAAGTCCAGCTGAGAGAAAATACCAGGTCTCTACTCCTGGTGTACTAGTAGGCCAGTAAGATTAGGAGAACAAAAAAAGACAACCAACACACCCATGCCAATATTGCTACTAGGGCAAGGCACTTAACTTTAGGCTAGATATATCTAAATCAAGGTACTTATAGCACTGTATTCCCCCTACTGAACTCCCTACTCTGTTACTGCTACTCTTGCCTGCTCAGTACAGAAGTCTCTCTCCTTTCTATTCCAATGTATTGACTGTTCTTCTTAGGCACTGTGTCCATGAGATTGTCCGAACAGCAGGCAAAAGCAGTAATTAGCTGACTTATGTCCTATGAAGGAAAACAGCCTAATAACTAGGCAGATAATGGGGCTTGGAAAGCCACTGGAATAAGATAACTGTGGCCCAAAGGATTAAGTGCTACAGAAATAAACTCTGTATTTGAAAGATGGAGTAAAAGCAGCATGAACAGCTTTAGAAGCCATGTGACTCAGGGCGAGCATGGACCTCAGGAGGAAATCCTTCTCTAAAGTTGCAGCAGTGGCACTGAAATGGGAAGCCCAGGGAATGCCACAGCAGAGTTTTGATGACTCTGGGCAGCCTTTGCTTTTACTACAAATACTCCAGATTCTGCTCACCTCCTACACCAGGAGCATCAAAAACCCCAGAGCAAGTCAAACTAAAGCAGTGCCTCAACCCTTCACCCACAAGCAGAGCTGTGAAGTCAGGCCTTTGCTCCCAACTGTGCCAATGATGGAGGTGGCAGGTAAGAGATAAGCTCACTCTTCTTTTGGCCAGATACGCCTTCCTATGCTACCTATAGAAAGAGGCTTCTTTTTCAGACAGCAAGATAAGCAGGGAGAAGCAGCAAGAAGAATGTGTAGCACCAAGTTGCTGTTGTTACAATAATTTAAACAATATTTTACACTATCATCAGCATAGTTTATAGAAGATATCATCCACAGCCCTACCAGGCAGAACACAAAGGCCTCTAAAAAAGACTAAGATGGAGTAAGTTAAGCATTACAGACCAGGCAGCCTTGACTCTAAAATTCTTGTAGTTGGGAGTTCTGAACTCTTTATGAAAACAGTTTAATTTATTTTGAACAGTACTGAAACTTATTCTTTGCAGCTTAAGGCTCAGAAGATATCAAGACTACTATATTAGAAACAATAAGCCCTTTCTCATTTAAAGACCATAATTAAAGAGATGAATAAAAGTTCTTCTAAACATTGTGAAACCAAGCTGTGTATTAGACCAGATGCAGTCTAACTTAGATTCCACCATGCAAGAGATTACAATGCCAGGTTGCATGTATAATGCAGCAAGTTACTCCCTTAAACTCTGGAAGTAACTGCCAGGCAATACTTTACCACCTTTTGAACTGCAGATCTCTGAGAAAAATGCTGGTAAGTGATCCCTCTCTTCTTCAGTCTTGTCTGAGCTTGACTTGCCTGAGACCCTATCTCCTCTGTTGTGAAGACACCACAAAAAGAAGGCATTTGTGATGTTTCTCCAGACACCGAAGTCAGACACGCATAAATGCATGTGTAAGTATGTATACAACACAAAGCTAAACATTCTTCAGAAAAATATGAACTCATCTCCTCATTTAGGATTTTTGGGGCCAAATTTAATCCTTGTTTCCTAGGTAACCCACCACCAGTCAAGACAAATTCTAGCCCCCAAAACTGGCCCTACTAATTTAACATCCAAACAGAAGAATGCCTTGTGCAGCTGCCTCCTTTGCTAAAACAATGTGATGTGGCCTGCTAAACATCTCTTGGCAATTACCTCAGTTTACCTCAGAAAAGCCCATTTTAGTATCAATAGCTGAATGCTTCAAAGTCATCACAAGCACGTAGGAAACTGTAGGAAGCTTCTGCCTCTTTTTTTTCACTCACCTCTCTCCTCTGCCCAGTCCCTGCTACAAACATGAAAATTTCAGACATGTTTTATTTAATTATCTGAACTGCTAATGATGGCACAATTATCTGAACTTAAAATGATGGTACAATCTACTCCATTTCATAGAGCTTCCTTTCAAATATCTATTATACTTAACAATAATAGGGTAGGCTGATGAACAAAAATCCAGTTTTCAAAAAAAGATTATATTTCTGGATTTTTGTTCTATGCTGAAATAAAAAGAAAGACTTTGGGAAATCTGAGGGTGGATGAAGAGAGAGGCAAACATACAGATGGGATTTGGGAAATCAGTTCAAATTTTAATGTCTCTGATTTGAATTAAGGACCTTCCACCTAGGTTTTTCCGTGTCCTACGGCACCAGGTCATGAAGCTATTACTCGCTCAGGTCTGGAAGCACCTCCTGCATTCTGACCAACTTTGACCAAATTCATTAAAATAATTTATGTATGTGTGTTTGTGAAGACGTGACCATTCACCAGTGACAACCTTTACCACCAACAATCAATTCACAAATTTCTGGCCAGCAGTAGCAAAAAACTCTCAACTTATAACCTCTTATTTGCTACCATAAACATCATTTAAGTATATTGAAACTTAAAAGTATAAAGGTGACTATGAAAATTCATCTTCTATTTTAAAATATATATATGTATATAGGTAGATAATGTTGGCAATAACTCCAATTTCCATGCAACTCTCTAGGGAAAAGGGAATAAAAGGATTTCTGGTAGCAGAAGGTTTTTCAGAACCTCCATGCCTGCAGTGTCCCCTAACAACCGCTAAACCTAAAGTCATTCTATTTACAAGTCTGCACAGATCTAAATTACTGTACACGGACACCAAACAGCAGGAATTTCCACTGCATTAGCAGAAAGAATTTATAGGACGGGAGACCAGTAGAGAGTTTCACTTCAGTGCTTGCAGACTGCCTTACTGATTACAGCACTTGTAACTGGAGAAGCCAAGTCAGACAGAGCTTCCCTGAAAGAGAATTTCCCCTTCGACTTCCCAGCTGCCTGGTTTGACCAGAGATAAATCCCTGTTTTGACAAGACCAGTGTTCTATATGTAAGGTGCACTTCTGAATACCACATTTTCTGAACACCATGTGCCTGCAGTTCAATGCTCCAAAGCTAACAAGTCTTCAAGACATAGAACGAAAGGTGATTTAAGTGGTTCTGTCATGAAGAGTTTGGTGGTGACATAGGGTGCATTCACAAATTGTTCACATTTTCCAGCAGAAGTTTAAGACCCTCTCATCCCCCTCAATCCATAACATGACAACTCTTTAGCTCCCTGAAGCATTTCCCACTGAAGCCACAAAACGTGGGCTTTTCTGGTTTTTTTAAAGATTTTACACACACTAAAAAAGAACAAGTCTGCATTTTAACCAAGATGGGTTCATTTATTTGGTTCAAAACATAATCCCACAAACTGTTCTGTCAGTACAAGTGAGGGGGTAAGAATGAGTGGGGGGAAAAAAGAGGATCAAGAATATCTTCAGCATTGCTGCTAAGCATCCTGTCACCCAGCCATTGCTAGAGGCAAAAGACTATGGCTATTATGCCCCTTTATAAATAATTTTACTTTTAAAAAGGACACTAAAAACCCTCCAAACCAAAACAGGCGGAAGAGAGTGCACTGGAAGTGTTCACCAGTGCGATGATTTTGCCACCACAGGGCACCATCCTTTTATCCCTGGCCAAGTGATCCTGGGATTTGTCCTTCACTGCTGTGCCCCTTTCATATAGTGTACTCAGGAGTGCAGGGGATATAGAGAATGATGACAGGTGAACCACAAACAATGAATTGCAAACAACAATTCTATCCACAAAATCCTCACTACATTTCTGAGTTCTGCTGTGAAGAAATAGTGAATCTCTTTAAAGAGTGATCAGTTATTTAACATCTGTTATTACACAGAAATTAAATGAGAAACTTGTGTACAAGACTATTTTAAGCCATTTCCATACTAAGTTTGCGCTATTCCCTAAGTGCACAGTTACTTGTTCTACTACAACCTACTCTCAATAGGGGGTGCAGAAAGGCATTAGGGAATAAACAGTTGTCTCTGAAGACACAGCAAAAAATCTAAGGCAAAAGATATTTTCTTAAAATAACTGCTCCTGATTTTTACATGCCAAGGGGTGCACAGATAAGAAAGGGCAACAGTAGAAAACTGTCATGTTTTGTATAAATTGACAAAAAAATAGGGGTGATGGGAAGCAGAGAATTTCACGACCAGCAACTGTTTTTTTCCAAAGGCTATACAAACTGGAGATAAAGAGGGGAAAAAATTTACCTAGCAACAACTGCAGAGTTTGTGACATTTACAAAGCAACCTACTAAAAAGCCACTTTAAGAAAGGAGAAGATGGCATAATTTTTATTATCATAGAGATAAATGTCAAGTTTTAAAGATTAACTATGCCCACATACATACACAAAAAAATGCAGCAAGCTTGCAAGGGCTACTGAGGTGTGTGTAACACCAAAGCAGTCCATGTATTTTAGAAACAGCAGCACTGGCCCTGATTTTGATGGGAAAAAAATCTTGACACTCATACCGTAAGCAAAGAAAGAGAGATGTTCTGAATATTTAAAATGTTCCACCTCTCAAATTCTCTTCAGACTTCTGAGTTGCAATGGGTAGTAGTAAAAAAGACTGCTTGAAGCAGCTTTTAAAAATAAAAAATGTTTTCCTGAAATACTCAGGACGTGTCTTCCTTTCACAGATTTCTATTTCTCCATGGAATCGGTCTGGATGAACAAGACCCTTTTTTGTAAATGTACAATGCAAGTAAAAATAAATCTGTCAGAACTGAATTCTGGGATTTGGATTTTTTCCCGTACCCATGGGAGGACACATAGGATCCCGATGCAGTAGATGTAATGCATACTGATCACGGAGCAGAGCAAAGAGAAAGTAGGGCACATAATAAATGCATCTGAAAGGAGACCTTCACAACTTCAGGAATAATGGTGGTATAGTTGTTCCCTTCACATGGAGGGAAACATGCTGATTACTAGTAATCCAACTGTTTGGAGGAAGACAGTGCGTGTACACCTTGTCCCTCACCACAAATTCACTATTCACCAAAAAATAACACCTTTTCTGTTGCTGATTCGAGATGATAGAGGAAGCAGCTTCTCACGAAGAGCTAAGTTACATCCTTTCTTCCCAACCTCGCTCAGTGTTATGTCACCTCCTCCTACACACAGAGACTGCACACCACTCTCATAGTTACAAGACAACATTCTGAAGCTAAAAACATTTGCTCTGAAGCATTAAACAAAATCAAAGTTTGAAATGTGATTATGCACCCCTCTAATGAGCCCTATATTTGCCAACCTATTAACATCATTTAAATCATGACTGTACAGCTTTAACAAGTCAAATACTACATGCGAGGAATTACTGGCTGGTGCACTGGAACCAGAGCTTAGAAGGCTTTGTCTGCTTCTGCAAGAACAATTTTTTTACTTTTTCAGTTTTGCTTAGTAAAAATATCTCATTTATTCTCACAAGAAGAAACTGATTGGAGCTAAGTAACATCTGCTTTGTTCTTGTGTCTTTGAATAGTGACTGAGAGTATAAAACAATGAGAAAAAAAGAGTAAATTAATTTAACTAAAAATCTATCTGAAAATAATATCCACTTCGTTTTTAAAAAAGAAACATTTCCACAAAATGAACCTTCAGAACAAACACTGTAGTTCATTTACTTTTTTATAATTTAAATTAAGTAATTTTGCACTTGTGTTTTAAATCAATTTTCAACCCAAACAGCTTGCTGTAAGTTACAAGTAAAAGTAATGCAATATTTGACCATTTAATTCATTTTTAAGATGATAAAAATGTAATTTAAATGGATCATTACTAAAATATAGTTATTCCATTCACACATATCACCACATGAACCAAACTTTCTTCAGCAAAAACACAAAATAATTTGGTTTATTCCTGTATTTCTTGCCTGGTAATTTAAATCATGATTTGCAAAGGCAGCTCCAACACTAACCTTTCTTTGCACAAAGAGAAAAAAGCCTTTTACAATATAAGATTTCCTCATTACAGGTTTAATGAAGTAGAATGTTTGGAAGTGAAAAGGAGATGGTTTGGGCCTTGAAACGGGAACAGCTGTTGCTGGGACAAGACTCTGAAGTGAATTCAGGAACTGGCATGACTTACAAAATAGTCCTTCCACCTTAATTCTGTCTGTTTCTTGACACAACGTCCTATACAACCCTCCAGAAGTCCTGACTGCAATCTGGAATGTGGCTGTAAGCCAGCACTGCTCAACACTGTGCTGTCACACCATTAAATGTCTAAAGTATTTGCCCCAATATCTAAAGCAACCTGAAATAATCTATATCAGCTGCATGAAACAGTAAAAGGTATCAAGCTGGAAGGCAGGGGAGGAGATGATGTACTGCCTGTCTTTGAAAGTTGACCGTCACATCTCAGTGCAAATGAGCATAGTTGATACACAGGCCAGATCTGCTCCACTGCCGCATTCCCATTAAACAGCCTTCACACTTACTGCCAAGGTCTGCGCCATTTTCCATAACAATGCCCATCTCCCCAACACATAGGAACAGAACTGACAAATAATTTGTAAACAAGTTTCTTCTCTTCAGCATTTGTAAGTCACTCTTTAGGCATCTGTTCATTGCCAAACATCAGAAGTGACAACTTGGCATCCACACCAGAAGGGTGTTTGGTTTGGTGTTCTTCAGCACACTTTGGGCCTGCAGGTTCATAAAAAATGATTCAAAAAATAAAAATAGATAAAACCAACTGTGAACTTACTGTTGCAAAAGAAAATCAGTATGTAAAACATCACAAGGCAGGCAATTTTTCCTGACGCAGTGCTGATCTCAGCACCACAGAAGGCAGAATTCACCTCCTCAGACTGGAGTCCAAACCACCAGACTGAGCCTCGGATTCAGGCCCTTTGCAATTCGTGGGGAGAGACTGGCTTGCCTTCACCTGCTGCAGGCCACTTGGCAAGTCACAGATGGAACCAAACAGGATGCCTTTTTCTGTTATGGAAAGCACTGAGATTTCAGATGTTTCTCCATCCCAAGCCAGGAAAAAATCACACTAACATTAAAAGATGGGGAACCAGCAGTACCTAAACAGCCTAAGGGTTAGGATGCTGACTTCAGGCTCCCACTGAGGGCTCTCTCTCCCTCTCCTGTCTACAGCCTGGTTTGCCAGGAAATCATCAGAGCCACTTTGCTCACACGAATACACTCAGCGTTATCTGTGCAAGCAGGAGCCTCCACCTCAGTCTCTCATATTCCATCCAAGTGCTATGATACTGCTTTGCAGCCTTTATACCTGAAGTGCTGTATCCCTGAAGTGTATACCAGTCTTTACAGGGCTAAAACCATTCAGGAGCAGAGACAGACACAAACTAAATGGGCAATGAGGGCTAAACAGAGCCAACTGCATGCACCTTCCTGTGGTGGCAACAGGGGATCAAGAACACACAGGAAAGCAGGAGCACCTAAGCCTCCTGCCCTAATTCATCCTTGCTCAGCACTCCCATGGGATACAGAGTACTTAGGTTCTGCTGCTTCGTTTTCCTGCTTCAGAGATGGGACACAAAATCGAATTTCCTGTGTCATCTCTCAAAAACAAACAGGCAAGGGAGACTGGCTAAGATCTCTCTTCTCTCTCACTTGAAACATCCTCCTAGAGTTTGAAAACCCTTTTCCAAAGAACCTTTGGTGCATCACTGCTTGCAAGGTGGGAGTGTTGAGTGCAGAGAAAATGGGAATCTTTTAATAAAATAAAGCTATCACCAATTGTTTACAGTCCAGGACAGTCAGTGTACTGCATTAAAGTCTAAAAGCATAACATTTCTGTCGAAATAGAAAAAGATTTATTTTGTTTTCCCTTGATACAGCAATGAAAACGGCAAAGCACTGATGTTTCAGTGATAAGTCCCTTTCAATCTCCAGCATAAGGAAATGTCTTGTTAAAATGGCATTATTTATAAGAGCATTCAGAAGCACTGATTTATTAAATATATTCCCTATTTCTAGCTTACTAGAAACTAGTAACTTCATATTCCCAGTGATTTTTAATAATTAAATAAAGCTAATATATAGGACATAAAATATAGCGAAAAAATAAATCAGGCTGTGTACAACAATCATGTTGTACCTTGAGCATGACCTCCACATACAGTTCATAGAGCAAATTATGACAGCTTAGACATCCAATGTCACACCTGCCCCTTGCAGCATTTTAATTGGGACCAAGTGAGGGCTTCCACCCAGCTCAGCACTTCAGGTCACCTCATAGTCCATTCCTACCACTGCACACAGCAGTGGATATCGTTATCTCAGCAGGCTCATTTCCAACAGAAGCAAATCCTGAGTAAATAATGCCCCCAAGGCCCTAATATATCAAATGAGCAGCTTTCCAGAGTGACAGCATCTGCCTTTCCTATGGAGTACGTTAGAGAGTAGAGAGAAAGTGAGAGCAAGCTATGCCCCATCTCCTGTACAGGACAGAACTTTTCATACTGGCAGATGTTGACTCTGATGATGTGCTCACGTGTTGAACTGTTGATTCCATACCACTTACCTACATGCAAAGATAAGGTTCTTTAAAAATTCATGAAATCTACAAAATCTGGATGTTCCAGAATCTATAACAAGATCCTAAAAATGTGCTGCAATCTGAAGTTTTTCCCCTAGCAAGATGTCTAGACAATCCATTATGTCTGAGCAGGCAGCACTGGGCAACAGTGCGTCTTTAAGCACACATCATGCCAGCCAGTGCTACAAGCCACTTAGGAAACTAAAAAAGCAAGCTATCAATGTATCTGTACTAACAATTAAAATCCCCTCGGCCTGCAAGTTTATTCTGAAGTATGTGGGGAGTTGAGTCACACTTTAAATATTTCTTCACTTACATCTTTTGCACTGAACTGGCAACTTGGCCATCATCTAGAAAATTATCATTTTTCTTCTCACCTTTTTGCTTACAGAAACTGAAAGAGAGCTGGCAGGCAGCAAAGCAAGACATCACCGTGAAAGCCAGATAATTTAATTGTCACCATGGCTCTAAACTCACCTCTTGCCTTCTTGCATTAATAATACTCTAATGTGCTTTCACTGGTGAGGTCTGCCCCCTACAGCTCCTCAGCCCTGCTAGCAAAGCTGAGGGAGTGAAGCAGTACCCAGGAACAAGAAAGCAGGAGTTTTGGAGTATCTAAATTTATGCAAGTGACGCAGATAGGATGTATGTGGGGGTGTGGGTGATGTCTCTACAAGGCTAGTCCACTGTCTCTGAAATATCATGGTATCGGGAGAGATTTTCTATTACTGGAGACAGGGGGAAGGAAAGGTAAAAAAATCACACCTATCTGCAAGGAAGACATTCAGGGAACTACAGGCCAGTCAGGATAACCTCATCCCTGGGATGGTTATGGAAGAGTTCTTATGGAAGTCACTTCAAAGCACAGGAGGGATAAGACGGTGACCAGGACAGCCTGCACACCTTTACCAGGCGTTGTTGGTGCAACTGACCAACCTGCCCTAGGAGATGGCAACCTTTCAGTATCTGAAGGGAGCCTACCAGGAACTGGAGAAGGACTCTTCAGCAGCTGTAGTTATAGGATAAGGAGTAATGGGTACAAATTGAAAGAGGGGAAATTTAGGTTAGATATTAGGAAGAAACTTTTACTGTGAGAGTGGTGAGACACTGGAATGGGTTGCTCTGGGAGACTGTGGATGTCCCAATCCTGGCAAGTGTTCAGGGTCAGGCTGGATAAGGCCTTGAGCAACTTGGTCTAGTGGGACATATCCTGCCCGTGGTGGGGGGATTGGGACTAGATGGTCTTTGAGGTCCATCCCAACCCCTTAACATGCTATGAATTTATGGTTTTAAGAGCAAGAGGAGAGCAGAGGGAGTTATTTACAGAGCCTTTAACAAGGCTGCTAACAGTCTCCTGCAGTATCTTTATTAATGAATTACTGATTGGTCAGTGGACAATAAAAAGGCAGAAAATTGCCTGGATCATCAGCTCAAAGAATTTCTCCTCTCAAAGAAAAAACCATACAATTTATGATCAGTTACAAGGCAATCCACAGTGACATTAAAGGCCAGTGCTCTTTAATATCTTTTATTAACAACCTGGATGATATTGAGTTCATGAATACCAAATTAGAGAGATTGAGCAATAAACAACTTCATCCCAATAGGAAGCAGAAGGGCAGGTGCTGATCTCTTCTTTCTGCTGACCAGTGTCAGGACCTGAGGAAATGGCATGAAGTTGTGTCAGGGGAGGTATACTTTTGCTGTTAGGAAAAAGTTCTTCACTAAACGGATGGCTGGGCACTGAAACAGGCTCCTCTGATAAGTGGTCACAAACCAAGCCTGACAGAGTACAAGATGTGTCTGGATAATACACTCAGGATCACAGTGTGATTCTTGGGGCTGTCCTCTACAGCACCAGGAGCTGGACTTCAATGATCCTTGTGGATCTCTTCCAACCCAGGATATTGTATGATTCTACAAACTGAGGACAGCACTGTTATTTCAAAGGGATCTCACTCTGAGGATATGGGCTGACAAGAATACCAGGAAGTTCAGGGTTACTGCGCAGCTGTGAAGGAGTAACCACACACCACAGTACCAGAGCAGAGGGGTGACGCACTAGAGAACAGCTTCACTGAAGAGCAGAGGGTAGCCTGGCAGGCAAGTTGAGCATGAGTCAAAGAGTGTACATTCATAGTAAAGGCAATCAATCACTTTCCAGGCTGTACAGTTGAGCAAATGTGTGGTAACCAGATGGATGGACGTGTTTATTCCTCTCTATTCAGTGCCCACAAGACACATTATCTGGAGTAATGCGTTCAGGGCTTCCAAGTACAAGAAAGACATTGGCCTACTAGAGTTACCTACTGGAGTGCACTCTCAGCAAGTTCACAGATGACACCAAGTTGGGTGGGAGTGCTGATGTGTAGGAGAGTAGGAAGGCTCTGCAGAGCGATCTGGACAGGCTGGGTCAATAGGCTGAGGCCAACTGTATGACAGTCAACAAAGTGCCTTCAGTCACAACAATTCCATGCAGAGCTACAGGCTGGGGGCAGAGTGGCTGGAAAGCTGCCTGGCGGAAAAGGACCTGGAGGGGCTGGTTTGCAGTTGCTGAACACGAGCCGGCAGTGCCCAGGAGGCCAAGGAAGGCCAATGGCCCTGGCCTGCATCAGCAATAGTGTGACCAGCAAGACCAAGGTAGTGTTTGACCCCCTGTACTTGGCACTGCTGAGGCCACACCTCAAGTCCTGTGTCCAGTTCTGGGCCCCTCACTCCAAGAAGGACATTGAAGTGTTGGAGCATGTCCAGCAATGGAGCTGGTGAAAGGCCTAGAACACAAGTCCGATGAGGAGCAGCTCAGGGAGTTGGGAATGTGTAGCCTGGGGAAAAGGAGGCTCAGGGGAGACCTGATCACTCTCTACAACTGCCTGAAAGGAGAGTGTAGCCAGCTGGGAGTCAGTCTCTTTTCCAAAGTAACAAGCAGTAGGATGAAAGGAAATGGGCTCAGGTTGGACCAGAGAAGGTTTGGATTGAATATTAAGAAAAAAAATCTTCACAGAAAGGGTTGTCAAGCACTGGAACAGGCTGCCCAGGGTAGAAGCTGAGTGACCACATGTGAAGGAATTTGAAAGATTCAGTATGGTGATTAGGGACATGGTTTAGTGGTGGATTTGGCAGTGCTGGGTTAACAGCTGGACTTGATGATCTTAAGGGCCTTTTCCAACCTAAATAATTTTATGATTCTATAAATGAGCCCAGTGGCGGGCCACCAAGATGATTAAAGGGCTGAGGTATACGGTGTACATGAAGAGGCTAACAGGACCTATTCAGCTTTAAGAGAAGGATTCTTGCTGCCTGCAGCTATCTAAGGGGAAAGTGTACAGGTCATGGAGGCAGGCTCTCCTTGAAGGCACTTGGAGACAGGACAGGAGATAACAGACGTGAGTTATAACAAGGGAAATTCCAATTAGATGAAAGAAAAACTTCATCATCATGAAGACAGACAGACACTGGCAGAGGTGTAGAGAGGTTGTGGAATCTCCATCTCTGAGGATGCTCACAACTTACCCAGACAAGGCCCTGAGCAACCTCATCTAACTGGATCTGCTTCAAGCAGGGAACTGGACCAAATTACTTCAGAAGTCCCTTCCAAGCCAAATTTAAAGAATGAAGCTCACCATTCAGATCTAGATGTGACGAAGTATACAGCAGCATGTGACAAGCTCAAGAACTAGGCAACTGCAAAAGCTTCTCACCTCTACCAAACCAAAGCAGCTTCACTGCACACGTTCCCTGATATGCAGGGTGAGCAGACAAACCAGCTGTTTGAACATTTAGATGTCTCATCACTGATGTTATTAAAGCACATAATTATTCTGGCCCCCACCACGAAGGAAAGGATTTTTTCAACATCTCTGTTTATTCACTGCTTCCACAGCCCTGGAAGCGAGATCAGCCTTCTCTCTGAGGCTCCAGCTGACTGGCTCAGCAGAAAAGTTTTGGAAACCCCAGAGCACCCTCATGTGGCTAGATATTGCTAGGAACTCTCCTTCCTCCGTCTGAATTGCATGAGGCACAAGTAAAATTCACTTTTTATTCACAGGTTTATCTCCCCACCACAGCACCTGCTGGGCATGGTGCTTATGCCATAAATAATATTTCTGCTGCCACACAGCTCTTCCAACAGTCCTTGTTTCAAGTCTCTTCTCCCACTGGAGTACAGCTGGATGACAGGCCTGCCAGAGAGCTGGGCAAGGGCACCAGCAGCCGGAGTGGACACCCAGAGCAGCACAGTCCAGAAATGCGGTGCTGAACCTTGCCTCCTGTGAAGCCTCCAGGTATTACTGCTCACGCCAGGCTGGGGAGCAACCTTCACCACCTCTCTCTTTTCTCCCCAGACTAAACAACAGTTTCCCCTCAACTTAAGGTAACACTGAAGTGTCTTGGTAACAGATAAAGATTTTTTCTTTTCCCTGCTCACCTCTTTTTTTTTTGTTTTCAGTAAAGACAGGCTGGGAGAAAAACAGCTGCACTGCTTCTTTCCAGCTCTCCCAACCACTGCAGTGTGCTTCTCACGCTGCATGGCAAAGGAAAGGCCCTGACGCTGCACACGCCTCCCTCACTCCACCCAACCTGTGCCTGCCTGTTCAATTCCCTTTCTCCTTGTAGCAGGTAGGCTTTTGGAACAGGCATGGGCCCTTCACATGCTACATTTAGCCTGGCAGATCCTCTTAATACAAACACAAGCACTGTAAACCAAATTAGAAGTTTATAAAACAACGGCCTACCCACATTTTTATGTCAAAGCCATTTAAAAGCAGCAGCAAGGCTGGTGCAAACAAGGAGTCAAAAGTCTTACGTCCAAACATACTGCTCTACCACCAAATAACATCTTACTGAAACGATTTTAATTCAGAAGAGATTTTACGAGTCTATGGTTGGCTATTTTCCTACTGCCTGTAAGCTGAAAACTTAAAGGGAGCTAAATAAAAATTTTAAAATGCAGTAGCAGCAAAAACTGTCCTCCAGGTTCCCTGCCCTGATAACAAGTAAACACAGGTAATACCTTCTAAACTCTCTGTTTTAGCGATAGAGAAGATGTATATTGTTTGATTGCCACCAATGACAGAAGCCAAATGAATTAACATGTTATGCAAAACATTACAAAGCTAATACAGTTGACAGAGGAAATTCCAAATATTTTATTTACAATTCCACAATAGTTTGGATTGAAAAAGCCTTCTGCAGGACATCCAGTCCACTCTCTTCAATGGTAACCTGTTAAAAATTTTAAAACCGAGGACATTTTACTTTACCAAGTGGTACTTTGAACCTTGCTGATTAAGAATGGGTAAATTTTTAAACTGTGATGAAGAACCGGTTTGACTAAAAGTTACTGTATGCACTACAATGAAAAATAAGCAAAATATTATTGTCCACATTACACGAGATCAGAATAACCCCTTCAGTCCTTAAGGCTTCAGAGGATTCAGTTCAATAACCAAAAGAAGTTGAATGTGGCAGTTCCAATTTCTCAAGTGTTTTGAAAGAGTACTTTTTACAATATAGCTCTCAAAGCACAGGAATGCTACTGTATTTATCATTGAATGCAAAATACTTCATTTAGTATATCAACTGTGTTGGTGCAAAACATGTGGCTAATATGAAACAACCACTAGTCACCAACTCCCACATACAAACTAAGGAGAGAAACATTACTGGCCAGATAAGGTTCTTATTGTCAAAGGTGCCACCTCTGATCTCTGAGTGAAGCCACAAAGATGATTTTTTTTTGTCAAGTTGACATACAAGAAGTCTGGAAACTAAAATTCATCAATGGTTATCAAAAATTACAGACTCTAGAACTGTTGGCTTCAGTGCCCACTAAAAATATAACCTGAAATGTAACTCACCCAGCCACATTCCATGGTGGGTGTTCATTCCATTCTCAATCCCACGGATGACAATGACCTGACAGGTGGCAACTATTCTTCTTGCTTAACTGTACTAACTGATAAACAAGTTAAACTTGGAGAAAAGCAGCTTCCAAACTGAATGGAGCTTGAACCTTCACAGCTTCTATTTCAGACCTGCACAAGAACTTGCACAGCTGAAAAGATTTTTCCCCCAAGCTGTCTGTTAAAGGACATTACCTCTCTGCCTACCAATTCTAGTTTCATCTTAAATGAAGGTAAAATATCTAAGTTCTGAAACAAAGCCTGAAATCAGTACGAACCTGTTTAACCATCATTGTGCTAACCAAAATTCTAGAAAAAAGGATTAAGTGTTACCACCCAAATAAGACCCCTCTCCTCTGAGTTATGCTACCTACATAAAGAAAACAGCAGGTCAGCAGCCAAAAAAGCTATTTATCTGCCAGATACATGTCATTCCATTTTCAGATAACTGGCAGACCCAGTAAGAATTCACTATGAAGCATGTTGACTAAGAACATAAGACTTCAACTTGAGAAGAAGGACCCATGCACTAGCATGAAGTAACAGGTGCTCCACAGGTCTCATACACTAATAAACCAGAAAGCAGAATTAAGACAGGAGTCCTTGGCATTTCTTGGACTCTGAAAAAATGCTGGGGTTCTTTTTGGATATAAACCACATTTCATCACCTTTCTCCAAGAGGCAACTCAAGCATCTGTGTTTAGGTAACATAGGCCTGTGATAGGAGGTACCCTATCAAACATGTCTGAGATTCCTGCCCAGTTCTGGAAATAATCAAACCACAGCAGAGCCTGCCTGTATTGGCTCACACATTCATCAAGTGATCACAGAAAGTGTAAGCAGCATGCTCAGGAGGAGGAAGCAGGGATGTCTAAAATTATGGAGTTTGTCTTCCCATGATGAATTCCTACTTCCTTGGAAATGTCTGAACATTAGCCTGCCGATGGATGCAGAGAATAAAATTCTTATTTTGCTTTGTCTGTATGCACAGCTTTTGCTTCACCTATTGAAGAATCTTTACCTCAGCCCAGGAGTTTCTCACTTTCACCCTTCTGATTCTCCCCTCCCACCTACTGCAGGGGAGTGAGTGGGTGGCTGTGTTGGGCTGAGCTGCCTGCCTTGGTGAGCCCACAACACAGGATTATTCCCTACGCCTTAACTACAACTACTGATATTAAGTCTGCAGTTCATGAATGGAAAAATATATCTGAGATCAGTTAAGACTTGGAACCTATTGCCTCATACTTTACCTATCACTCGTGCAGGTAATGTTAGTCTCTTCTACTTCTATTGCCCAGTTCATCCATGCATCCCATGAACAGAAACACCCTTAGGTTTTCTAAAGGTGACCACTTTCACTCTCATGCAAGCCATCACCTGTCTCTCAGGCCTAAACCTCCTACATGCCATGCATTCCAAGAGTGACTTGTCGCCCTGGATCCCTCACCATTTCATCTGTAAGTCTGTGGGTTTACTGCAATACCCCCCTCTCCCCCTGCTCCTCCCTCCAGAGAGCCACGTCGCCCAGTTGCCTCCAGCACAGGTGTTATAAATGTTTTTCTTTCGCTTTTCGGGTTGTACAGGTTTAGGTTCAAGGTTTCTCGGTTTGGGATGTATAAAGGTTTTATTGTTGGGTTTGGGTCACACAGTTTTAATTTAAAAATGGGGGGGGGGGAATGCCATAAGGATGGGTGTCCAGCAGGCGGCACTGAGACCAGAAAGAGACTTTGAGAGGGAACCNAAAACAGACAATGGGTTGTATAAAAGGAGGAACTCAGTCTTCTTCTGGGTCCTTCTCCTGTGGTGGGCTGCTGCAGGTAGAAGTACCTCTGCCTCGGTGAGGGGAAGGGCTACTCCCTTCTCAGTGCTCCCTCGCTGTTGTCGCTCTGATTAAAACCAGTTAACCCTTTATGAGTGAATGGCCTCTCTCGTGTCCATAACACACGGAAATGGGAGAATAAAAGAAAATCCATTCCTGACCACTATGGTCAGCAGTGTGCCTTCACAGAACACAGGCATGCAGAAAACAGATTGGCCTCATGCCACCACCTTGCTGCAGATGGGGTGTGTGTGTGTATTTCTGGATCTCTCACCTTAAGGAAACTGCAAACTGCCAGAGGCAGGGATCATAGCTGCTCAGAGGCCTCAACAACCATTCTTTGGGTTTCTCCCTTCCCAGCTGTCTTTTCTGAAAGGAAAAGGTCTCTCTGGAATACAGAATTTAAACTTATCCTTCCCTTTTATACCTTCTGAATAATACCAGATAAGCCTGCAAAAAGGTATGCCCTCCTACTGAATCACTTCCAACACTTTCAACAGAAAAGGCCAGAGTACTTTTTTTTGAGGCCCATTAGCCTGAGGGGCTGAAGATAGATTTATGATGAATGGAACTTCACAGCCTGAAAGAGAGTATCTACTGGGAAACGTAAAACTGGTCCCAGAAAACAGACTGATTCAAAATCATTTCTCTCATGTTTTCTGAAAGAAAATTATTTTAGTGTTGATCTTGCAATGGTTCAGGACAAATTCCCCATGAAAATAAAAGAACATCTGTTTAAATGAAACTATTCCCTCTCTCTGTGTCTGTAGTTAAAAAAAAATAAAGGTTTTCCGTTGAGTGTGCAAACAATGTCTAAGCTCCTTTTTAAAAAAAAAAAAATCAATAGTTTTCTATTTGTACTGAATTATCCTGAAGTGTTGAATAGTAAGTAACTTAGATCTCCAGCACAGACCCATATCTGTAAAGACAAATTATCTTCCAGATTTGTGTTGGTCTCATTTGCAACATCAACTAAAAAGAAACCAAAATTATGTATTAAAAGAGACACCAATGTTTACCACTTAAGTATTTACTTAAAACAAATTTAAAGCCCCTACATCCTTATAATCTCCATTTCTTACACTCTTTTGTCTCCTGAAAGGTCTAAAAATTGATACAGAAAAAGACAAGGGGAAATAACTGTTCCCACCATATACATAACTACAACCAAAGTGTACATGCAGACAGGTGCTATTTTCTCAGGCAAAGTAGACCTGAATTCTTCAACAACTAGAACTCCATTAATAAAAAATAAAAACCCAACAAACAAATCACAAAATTAAACAAAGCAAAACAAACAAACTAAAGAAATATCCTTTTGTCATCCTAGTTTCTCACAGATATGCCATTACAATCCCCTCTCCTGGACATCCTTTCCATAATACTAACAAAAGCACTCTGAAATTAGTCTAGCAAGGATACATGTATTCCTGGGGAGAAGGGGTCAAAAATCCTTCCAAAAGCACTTGCATGTTCAGTTATGCACAGACAGAGGTGGTGACAGCCCAGCGACAGCTCTGCTCTCGTTGTTCCAGCTGTACAGGGAATTCAGCTACTGGGCAGCACAGTGCAGAAGTCGCACACTTTCAATGAAACCCAAGTGCTGCCCACAACAGCCAAGGAAAGCTGTGCCTCTGCTGTGTCCCCAGCTTTCCTCTGGGCGTTGGGGCTGGACAGAGAAGCACCATGTGTATGTTACTTAAAGAGCACCCCTGGAAAAGCACAGTGCTCACCTGCAAGCCACGCAGTATGCCCTGCTGAACCCAAACAGACCTAATACTCTGAACAGAAGACGCCGGAGAGCTGATTAAATAAAGTTTACATCCTTCATGGCACATGTAGTGTAGTAGTGCTGCTGTAGAATATGTCAACACTGTGGTGTTGTTGCTGAACAACACAAGCCAACTGCTGCCCTGAGTTAACTCAAGCTCATGGACAAAAGAAGAGGTGGAAGTGTGAGTTATTCACCAGGCTGTCACGCTGCCAGCAGAAACCATGCAGCAGATGCCTGCACCTGCTAAAGTCACATTACTGTTTCCTTCTCATTATTATGCAGATATAAGTCTGTGAAGTCAACTACACACACATTTTACATTTCCCCCTCTAAAAAATTTAATTTAAAATATTTTGCAACAGATACTTGGTGAATCTAAGTTTTTGTTGTTTCATTACCACTAGTTTTTATTACTCTTGTTTTAAAATTTAATGTTATTTGATGAGTTTTAGCTGAGTTTAAACCAAGGTTCAGGATTCAGTAATACAGCAAGTTTTAAAACCATCTTCAGAGAGGGAGGGAAATGCCTTCCAAAATGTTTAACAGTCTACTTAGAAGGAAAAAAAAAAAATCCAGCAAGTCTCATCCACTTTGAGACTCACCTGCCACACCACTGAAACCACTCTGAACAACTTCAAACAATACAGGCTCTTTGGAATAATGGTAGTGTTTTGTTACTTCTTTAGTGATTTTGTTACCCCAACAGTCTCCAACACTCACAGGGCTCAAAATATATCTATGGAATTTGTATTTTAGCGAAACAGATTAATACACTTATTAACATTTGCTCTAAAACATCTTATCATGAAACAAGAAACAGGCAAAAACCCATATTTCACTCCACTGCAGTTTGCTCAGCCTCAGGAGTTGCCATGCTAGCAGGCACTAGGTAGAACTAGATACCTGCATTAGAAAACAAAGGAAATAAAGCATTAATCCTTGAGAACTGAGCTACTTCTTTTTAACCTTTCCTTTGCCAAGAAAAAAAAGGGAAATAATTTTATTTCTGTATGGAATCAGACAACCCTACATCCTGGGGCCAACCATACTATAAATTTTTTACGTCACTCAAACTGCAGCAACCTTCCCCCACACCCTCAACTCCCTCAGTACTGACTGACAGAAAGTCACTTTTCAGAGTCATGTGACAGAGATAAAGGCTTTTACAGATAACATGTGGAAAAACAGTGGCATTAAGTGGTTTCTTGAACTACTGACAATAAAACAAACCTAAAAGCAATCTCAGGGAACTCAGCAGTTCAGTTCCTATTCAATGAGAGACACCAAACAAATGCCTCTGTATTTATCCAACAAGTTCACCTGAAATTCATTGGTAGCCCAGTATATTTTCAGATTAATTGTTCAACAGCTGTATAACAAAATAGCTTTCATAGATCATCTTCAATTACAAACATAATTTACTACATCACCAAAAAAAGAGAGTAATATAATAATTTCTGAAGCCTAAAAATATATTGAAAAACAGTTTTTACACCACTGAAATATTCAAAGCAAGTTTAAAAAACAATTCACTTTCCTTGAGCAGAGGTTTTAATTAAAACTCATTAAAAGACATAATGAGAATGAACTAGCACATGAAAGTATGGCAAATATTCCCCTCAGCTAATCCCTAAGCAAGCTTCCCCAGAGCTGAAGCAAAACACAGCAGTGCAGGGCACAGCTCAGTTAAGCCCTCTGTTAACTGAATATGACATAAGCTGTGACACAAAGCACTGTGCACCCCACTCTTTACACCATCAGAACATACTTCTGTATGCACATTATATACAAACAGCTCAAAACATTTCTAATTTCTTTATAGCAGTGAGAATTGTCACATCTCAAACTTGCCCACCCAATCTTTAAACTTCTGAGCAGTAGTGTAAGGCTGTTTTGTTCCCTAGTGATAGTTCAATTCATCCCATTTCGCTAAGCAACTCCAAAACAAACATCAAGTAATACCTATTAACCAAATGTTTCAGACTTAGATCAGCTGGATTAAGATGTCATGCTTTATTCTACATCTTTTTAAGCCATCAAACCACCAATAAATGACTTTTTAACTAAAAAGACAAGAAAAAAAATTTGATTGAAATAAGTGAAAGGTCACATTAAATTACTTATTTCTGTTTAATTTTAACCACTTCAAGGTGACAACTGTTTCTAGCACTGACATTGTAAATAAAGCATTGCTGAAAACTAGTAAAAGACAATAGGAATACAGGCACAAGGAAGACACAACTGCTTAAACATTACATTCCAATGGTTAGTGTTGCAAGCCAGTGAGAATGACCACACAAACTAGAGTTAAAAACAAACAGGGGAAAAAAAATAGTTTGATACCAAATCCAGAAAAAATAACGTTTTGAAAATACAAAAGGAAAAGGTGCTTTGCAAAAATACTGGTATCAGACCAAAAAAAAAAAGAGAGAAATTTCCCAAAGCATGGATCTTGCCCCTAAATCAGAAAGGGGAGATCCAGAAGATGAATCATTAAAAGAGAGTCTTATTTAACCTAAGCAGGGATGGCCTTAGGGCTTCAAGAAAGTACCCAGGTTAATACCACTCTTGAGCAGTGTTTCTCAGAACTAACTCCAGTTTAATTAACTGTATATTAAGAAATACAGAGACTCTCCTTTTGCTGCAGTAATGTTCTTCTGTGCCCTGGATATTTCCAGTTGATCCCTCACTAACTCAAGAACGGCAACAGAGCACAACTGGTACCAATGGAAGATTCTGAATCAGTTCAGTTCAAACAAGTCTAAAAGTTGGCTTTGGGGAACTTCTGTGTCAGCGTAACTTCTTTGATGCAATACCCCAACTAATTTAAAAAAAAATTACAATTACTTGAATAAAACTGTCATTCCAAACTATTAAGAATGGAACATACTGCAAGGCTGGTTTGCACCTAATATTTCCTGATTCTTAGGCAAATTAAACAATATAGATTCCAACTCTGGAACTGAAGAGTGGAAGCTCTGACCTTGGGCATTACTAATTCCCAAATAACAATTCTGAGGCTGTTCTATAATGAAAAGGAGAGGAATATTCACAAGGATGCAGGCACTTTGCTTAAATATCAAGTGTTGTGTGAAATTTCTTAGCTAGTGTTCTGAATAGGGCTGAAAGATACTTCTGTATCCATATCTTTCATAGTTTCCTCCAGTGTTAGAGCTGAAAGGGGATAACTGAGTCTGAAGAGGTGGATCTCTGTATCATGTAATATTTTGATTGTCCAGCTTGGGGAGGAGTAAGGAAGATATCCCTGAGACACACAATGTGGTCAATTCAACTGCCTTCAAAGAACTGGTTTCTGAAATAGAGCTGAAAGCATCTTTTCCTCTATGAAAGTTAAAAGTTGGCAGGTGAAAAATTTTTTAAAAAAAATCAGACATCAGGTTTTAGTATGTCAAGAAAAGGTAATGCAAACATTCTTTATAGAAATGATCATGCAATCATTTCCAAAAATGATCACAAAAAGTAGCAAATCATGAAATATGTAGTTAAGGGGACAACTTCATGCAGAATGGGTTTGTACAGTACATACCCAGATAGGATCTCTTGGGAGGTGTTTTGATTTCTTCATCCTTACTATCTCCAGCTACATAAAAAAAGAGTTGAAAGGAAAAAAAAAAAAAGAAAGGAAAGACAGACTTTTATGATTAAATGCAACAGTGGTTATTTGAGTTACAGCTTAGTCAGTTAGTACATTTTATTCATTAAAAAATAATAGCCCGACCAAAACATGCCAGATATTTTAGCACCCATGCTTTCTATAAGGCTCCCACCCAATGATGTTATAATAGGATTGAGCAGTACGAAGTCCCCGAACAATCTCAGCGCACAACCCAACAGCAGTGTACCTATGAGGGGAAAATAAAGGCTTAAAAACCAATGAAACAGACAGCTTGATTCCTACTTCAGACTACATGAACTCTAACTTTTCATGATCAGAGAAAACAACCTGTTACCTCAGCAACATTGGGCATGTGGACAGTATGTATAAACAGCTGAGACAGTAGTTGCCTTGCTTCCAGTGGAAAATGCTGTTCAAAAATACTGTCACAAAGCCCAATACCAAGAAGGAAAAAACAAACGTTATCTGCAACCATGCTGCACACTACACTTTTTTCACTCTAACCCTCCTCTGCCAGTTGAAAACCGTGTATTACACAAGAGTGTTTTCCAGTGCCAAAACCCAAGCTCTTTAAAGGATCAGAGTGCTATAGTAAGATACAAGTTATAAAGCAGATTAAGTCAACCAGCAAAACTGGATGAACGACAAGAGGAAATCATCTTCATGTAAAAACACAGGAGCCCGTGTTCTATTTGTGGAGCCTGGGCTGCACAAGTAAGGAGAGATGTCCAAAAGAGTCTCCTTTTAACAAATGCTGTCCACTGGTTTTCAGTATAGTTCATACATTCAGGGGCACAAAATCTGTCAGAATGTCTTGGGCATAACTAGAATTGAATCATTGCTGGAGAGAGGTGAGAGGCTGATTTGGAGAAAGAAAAAGAAGGTTCTTCATAGAGCATCTGTATCTCCAAGAACATGAAGAGACTACTCTGGCCCACCAACATTCCCGAAAGTAACCAGATGTTTTCAGCCATCTCTATCCTGTGACCACCTTGCTTCAGTCAACTCTTGATTCTCGAGTCAAGACTTAGCACCCTAATGAAATGCACATTTTGCATTTCGACATTCAGCTCTTAAGCAAAGTAGCACCATCATGCCCCAACATACTACAATACTTTGAACAAAAACAACAACAAAATTAACAAGAACCCTGGCCCTTTCTGTACTGAGCCAACAACACAACATACATATGGCTGCACAGATACAACTTCAAAACTTGGGAACAAATATGGAAAGCTATTGTTACCACAACAATGGTACCAGGATATCTGCATTAGAGCAGTTAAGATGCAGTGAGGTTAAATACCAGATAAAAGATGAGGAGCTATTGTTCATGTCTGCTGATTTCACCTGAAGACTCCTTCATGTAGATTTCAAAGCATTCATATGCAGGGGTGAGAAGTGTCCTGTCACTGGACATTTTAAAATCAAATTCTGGGTATTGTTTTCATGTTTTGCCTGTTTTGGGTGCTGACTTTTCCCAATCTGAATCCTTAAAAACAGGCTACGCAGTCCAAGTTTTAAAAATAGAACAGTTGGATATATGAAAAGGAGTTGCCCTGTTTTCAATCAGTATGTACTGATGGACAAAGTTTACGTATCCAAAACAAAAAATCAGAGAAAGCAGCAACAGCAGAAAACAGGTTCCACTACTTTCAACTTAATTTCATTCTGCAATACTAAAAGGGAACGGGGGGAAAATCCCATAATTGAGAAGCAATTTCCCTGTGAAAAGGAAAAAAATTTAAGAAAAGTCACATAATCTTTTAAAGTTCTCTATACAGAGTCTAAAAAAAAAAATCAAACATTCTTAGAAAGTCTAGGGAGACTGCATTTTTCATGCTATGATAGGTACCCTGCAAATCAAAGTACAAGCAAATTGACCGGCTTTATATGTTTTGAATAGTTATTGACATTTGGATATTTTAAGCCAGTAATATCACAAAACAGGGTAAAGAATACAGAACAAGCTTGTCAGGATTTGAAGAGATTGCTTCTTAGTGCTTCAAAATAGGAAGCAGATTCCTTCTGAACTAGTTATTACTTAAGGGACCTAATTTGTGAGAAAAATAAAAACAGAAGAAAAAAGGTAACTCCCACATAACTGAAAACACACTGGTAAACATATACTTATGCCACTTTGGAAGAAATACCACATTTAACAATAATATAAGAAAACAGCAAACTCCCTTCTACTGAAATATTCTATTCTTTCTAAATATTTTGGATTATTTTGCAGAAGCATTAAAAGGGAGGATAGAAAAGAAAGATGTTTAAAATGAAGACCAGCCACGTAAGAAATAATAAATCATATTATCATACAGAAATGGTGTACCTTCCCTCAGGATTCTGCAAGGTTAACCAAAAACAATGACTTCAAACCTAGCTCTCACTGCCCCAGTAATCTATAAGGAAAGAAAGTAAGTACACAGATTTATCAGCTTGCCTAGATCACCATAAAATTCTATAGATAAGATTAGGTGTATGTTTTGAAACAAAGTTCTCACTCCTACTCGTATTGTGCTTGAAACCTATCATTCTGTCCAGCTTGAAAGGAGCTTCATATGCATCTGTATGTTTATTCTGAACCATCATACAGTTGTCCTTACTAAAAATGAATCCCATGCAAGAAATATATTCTAGCTATTCTCAATGTTTGTGGGAGGATGCAAGCTTTTCAATGAAAACAAATAATTAAGGACCACAAGTAGGTAAAAATCAGTCTTTCTAGCAAACTCCATATGACAAACTGAGTTTTAGGAAAAAGGATCAAACACAATGTAACCTTAAGGATTTTCTATCATCTGTCCAGGGAAGGACTGATTACCCCTTAGGAGACTGTATGTCTTTCAGGAAGAGTTGTTTAAAGAGTGCTGTATATTAAACTGAAGAGCCTCCCTTTTTTGTCCAAAGGTTACTGAAGAGCATACAAGTGTGTGTGTGCACAAATGTGCACAAGAACAATTTCCTCTCAGAAAGGGCACACAGAGAAACCTCTCCGTCACTACACAAAATGCTAGCACAAACAGCAGAGCAGGAGGAAAGCATACATGTCCCTCCCAAATGCTTCCTGGATTTTAACTGCTGCTAAATCTGGCTGAAAGCAGCTTTTAAGTCATTCATCCTGCCAGACTGACAACCCCTGTGAACACAGCAGCTTGTGTTTGGAAGCTGGAGTGCAGCTCCTCTTCCACATGAATTCACTTACCTGAATAGTTTCACACTCCACTCTACAATGAGCAGGAATTGAAGTAGCTTCCTTAGCTATTAGATGAATTATCCTACTGCACAGCCAGGAGCTGCTGCCTAATAATGATGGCTGTGGATATCTGGAATTGGATCAGACCCTCAATTATTAGGGAGTGTGGAAGAGAACAGATGGAGAGAATAAATTACGCATCCTTAATGGCAAAACAACTGGCAGAAAGCTGACAGTGTTAATTCTGTTCTCGTTGGTAATAAGCTGTTACATAAAATGTTGTAAGTCAAAGTCAACACAGAGAAAAAACCTACCCCTTTCACATTTCTTATCTGCAGGGGAAAAGGGGAAATAGCAAGGACTTTGCACAAAGACGAACATTTTATTAAATAGAGAAGAGTGGTCCGGCCCAACTGAAATTATCAATGTCTAAAAATTAACAAAATTAACCAAAATAAAAAATACGGGAAAATTCCCATAAATCTCAACTAATCCCACACTAAAGACAAAGGAAATGGTACACAAAAATATGGTTTTGCAACTATCATAAGAAGCACTGTTTTTTTGACAGTCAGTAACTCAAATAAGTAGAAAATTATTATCTACAAAAGCAAATGTTTGCAATTGCAACATTTAGATAATAGTGTATGATCATAACTAAGAATCTGGTAAAAAGCACAGCTGAAGAAAGTAACTTCTTACTCCAGCCAAGATCTCTACAAAAATCCAGGCTAGCACAATAGCATAAAAACCTACAGCTCTACATTCAGAATGTGGTGTGAAATATTAAGGAGAACTCTAATTTCTAGACTGAACCAAGGCCTGTCTGAAATAAAATTTCAGCTGTATATTTTTATCTAGAAAATAAGCAGTTTAAAAAAAAATAGTTCAGAAAGTGCTACAGCGGGGAGACTGGATAGCAACCAAGACAGAACTTTTGTACTAAGTACAGCACACCACACTTTCAAAAATATTTCTCCTGAAAAAGCTATTTCCCATCACTGACCTGCAAAAGAGCGGCGTTTCACGTTCAGCTCATTGGACACACGAACTTCAGTGCACAGTTTCAGCATCAGTAGCATTGTAATGATCATGATGATGCTCTGCCATAAAAGAGGAGATTCAAAATGCCTTCCAAACCTGAAAAAGAAAATATGTAAGACATCTAAGCACCTGGAAAAGGAAATGCTAACAGTAGCAGCTATGGAAGGTTGAGGAAGTCAGAGTCACCAGACAAACCTAGTTGCACATACAGTAGCTCAGAGCAGGAGTATCTAGTATCTGAGAACCTTATTTCAACATCCCAGTGGACTGATTCTAGAGATGCTGAAGTGAGAAGCTTAAGTCTTTGCTTCAAAGCCAGGAACAAACCTATTAGTTTGAAAGGAGAAGCACATTCATGAAGCAGTAAGTCGGTACAGAGAGACCAGAGAGTTACGCCACATGAACCCCAGTTACGTGTGCTCTCCACACACACACTCCAGAGATTTCACGTGGACTTGTGTGTAAAACCTCCCTTTCTCAACGTTTCATTTTTAAATTAAATAATAAAAACAATAGCACTTGCCCTATAAAGAAATAAATAGCCACTGCCCTGTCTAGGCATATGAGTGGAAAAGCCAGGTCTGCAGAACACACCAATTATTTCATCAATTTTTGTCTTATCTGGACCAAGATTGGGGGAAGTAAGGAAGTATAGATGATGTGTGATGAGAGCTTCTGTGCACTTCCTTCACACAACAGAGGGTGAACTTGGATTGTGGCCAGTCTTGACTGAAGAGCTTACTCTTAAGGGATTGCACGAGATTCTGCTGCAGGAAAAGGAGAACCCTTCAGTGGAGATCAGTGATGCCCCAAGCTCCTCTTCCTATATTACTTGATGAAAGCTCAGCAATCCCCACCACACACTCAGTAAGTGTGTTGGGGTAAAGGGTGGAAGCTCATCTTGTGCAGCCCTCGAAGCACATTGCATTTACAACAGGAAGGTTGTACACACATCACAGTGAGCTGCTTCTCTGTACTCAGTTCTGCCAGGTTTTATGCCTTGAAGAAATGCTGAGGAAGTGATTTGGTAAGAACACATTGCTGTGCTCTCCAGCTCCCTTGCCTGCACTGTGAGGCACACAGACTTTCTAAATTTCCTAACAGCACAGTTACTAAGGTCAATCTTTGACCACATCATGCTGACCGACTTCCAAGCCTCACAAGCATGGCAATTATTGCCCTCTTCTTGACAGTTCCTGTTTTATAGCACCCTGGCAAAATGCAATTTGCAATGCTTGGGCTACTTTCACGGCAGAGCTCCACGCTAGTAAAAACCAGTTAGGTTCACCATCATGTGCTCTCACACTACTGCCTTTCCACTGCAGCCATTTCACCAGAGAGAGATTTTTTCCTACGAGTCAACTAATGAGGAACAGCAGAGAGACTGGAAAGTCCTTGACCAGTTTCCTTGGAAATCTTCCTGTGCAGAAGAGCCAAGCAGCCCACATCAGTGAAAACAGCCAAGTATTTCCTGCCTAATGGCATACAGCTGAGGAAAAGTACAATGCCTTGAGCCTCCACACCACTGCCAGGGGTTCCACCAGTAACTACTGCAGGAACAGCAGTTCTGTGACTTTAGTCCTCCACTTTTCTACCGTGGAAGGAGTCATTACTGTAACAAACTTGGAGAACACTATGAGGAGTGAAATAAAGAACATGGCTGATAAGCATAATCACAGGCACTGCATGCTCTGGGATAAGGCTTTCACTACACTAGTTCAAAATGTCAGGGAAAAGAACAGAAGTTTGGCCTAGCCTATGCCCCAGGCTCATGATTCCAGAGCTCATTCAGCCTGTGTTGCTGACTGTGGCCAAGTTCCCCATATCTACTGGAATTCAATACTACTGTATTTGTCTCTTACTCAGGCAATGAGAAAAAATATGGGAAAGACTTACTGAAAACTACAGAGCAGTTAACTATAAACCAGTTTACACTGGGTTCAGAAAAACCATCTCCAATTACAAATGTATTTGCATGGAAAAATATAGTAAAGCATTTAAGAGGGGCTGAACTAGCAGCACAAGTTAGAAGCTATCATGACAGTAAATCCAGCCACAGGTCACTGCAAGGCTAGTTTCTCTCTGCTGATGAGATTATTGATCGTTCACTAATGGGTGCCTCACAAAAGTACTGCTTGCAGTATAAATACCCATTCACTACAAACACAAATAAACACAGCCCCCTGCTGTCTGATCACAACAATCTGTCATGAGATTCAAGTATTGGTGCAGACCCTCTCCCCTTAAACACTAGCAGGGAAAAAAGTAAAACAAAACTCACAACATACAAGAGAGTTAAAATGGAAATTTAAAAATTCTCATGGGAACTTCAAACAATGCACACCACCTGTAGGGTTTTTCACAATCATCCAGTCAAAGACAACGAAGGTTGTATAAAAAAACATACTCATGTGAAATCTATCTCCCCAAACACCAAACCCCAAAGTGAGTCCTGCAGGCAACACAACCCTCTAAACTAGGTCACATATACAGGAAATCAAACAGCTGCCATGGAGACCAACAGGCAGAGCAAACTACATCGCATGTATTACACCCCACTACCTGGGCAGCAAGACTGAAGGGAACACCAGTGTCAAGGACCACTCTTGCGTTCTTTAAGCTGTGAAAGTAAAGCCAGAACACTCATTTTGCTCAGGATCATGGACACAAACACCACTCCGAGCTGCTTACCCTACTTTGCATTGATATCAGGGCCTGCCAAAGCAACACTAATCCAGTTTAAGACTCCCCAGGCCAGCTTGAGCCAGAAGCACTGTAGCATGTAAGACCTGCAGGGAGAGCATGCCATCCCACATTCTGTTTCGTTTCTGCCTCGCAGACATTATTCCTGTCTCTGCCTAAGCAGGAGCCAGAGAGGAGGAACATTAAGGTAATTAAAGCACCTTATGAGAGAAAGATGGAGAGCCTTAGGAAACTAGAATAGGCTTGTGGAAAAGAACAGCTTTAAGTCCTGGGGGTGAGGGGTCACCACTGTTATTCTGCATTTTCACCCCATAACTACAGTGTTGTGTAATAAAGTGAACAGTGACACTTCCAGTACTCAAGGAACTCGGACTTGATATGTCAGACTACAAAGAGACAAAGAGCTTTTCCACTGTTTACTTCATTTGTAAAAACAAAGGAACTCTTTATTTCCTGTACTAGTCAAATACACAAATAAAGGGAGGGAGAGGCTTACATTTTGTTAGTGTTTCCACAGCCTTCAAATGACTAATGCATGTTCAGGGTGATGAAGACAAGAGAAGTGCACATTCAAGCCAGAGCAGAGACTAACTAGTCATCGAGAAGACTACGTAATTTCATTGGTACAATTCAATTCTGTTGCAATAATCCTGCTATTCCAGTCCTGAGCCTACTCGAAACAGCAAATGTCAATTGTGAAAAAGAAGCCTAAGCCAGACCAAACATAAAAGGTTTGCTTATCGCTTTTCCTAAGACATCTTTGAAAAGAAACTGACTGCTGTTGGTGCAGCCGGATCACCATCACCCTGACCACTCTGTTTCCTCCTACACTCCTGGATGCTGTTCCAGCTTTCATCTGCTGGCTGCTATAGATTTTTTCTGGTCTTTCAGAAGTTACAAATTCCAGGCAACACCACACACCACCAGGATCACAACAGACAGCCCAGGGTTGCAGCATGGCAGCTGTCCTGAAAGTAATTCTGTGCAATTACAGTATTTAACCTGTAGGATTTAAGCAGAAAGAAGAAGAAACAAACTAGTTTTGCAACAGGATCTTTTGATACAAGGTTCCTCGTAACACATAAACTTCCAAGACTTTATGGAACATCCCAAACCAAGCTCCTCACTTGGACATACAAAATTCTACTTTACTTTTTGCACAAAAGAGTAGTGCATCTCATCCCTGTTCTCTGGCACTTATACAAAGGAGGAAGAATTGCATAACACTTTTGCTCTCAATATCTGAGTAAGATTCCACCAGCAGGCCATATGTAAGGCAATCTTTCAAAATTGTAGTCATTTTGTCAGCTTGATTTATAGCATCATCCTGCCTTCCACATATGGTAAAAGCTGGCAAGATCCATTTTAGTAACAGAAGCCTTAAAAGCACAAGTTTCTCACAGAAAGTCCTTCAAACAGACATGAATGCTCCGCTTTCTGAAGCCAGAGCAACACCAGACAGCAGGGATCTGGTCCACAAGTGGCAATGTAGGTGTTACAGCATAATAAATACATAGGACTCTATCCCTTACAGTCCACATTTCTCTATAAATTACCTCCAGCTCCATACTTCAGTCTTTAAACATCTATTCTTAAACAGACAGCTTATTCCATTGACTCCAGCACAGAGAGCTCCCCGTTCTAATGACACTGCTGTTTTAAGAAGACTTTTTGTTTCAGGTCAACTGATGTGGAACAGGTAGAGGGTTCCTTTTGCTCAAAAATAACACACTCCATACTCTCCATCCTGTCCCTGGCTGTCAGAATTTGTTCCCACGGCTTGCCTTAAGGCAACTATTTTGTGAGAACTCCAAAACTGGATGGTTTTATTTTCTGGTTTTGGATTTCTGTGGCACTCCTGTATGAGTTTTAGGACAATGTCCCATGAAATTGCAGCTCAAAACCTTTAGAAAGAACATTGTGTTCTTGGAAAATATACAAACCATATTACATAATGACATCCATTTCACAAAATGTAAAACTGAAAAAAAAGCCAAAAAACTTCTGGGGATAGCCGGGAACATAAGTACTTCCGGTTGCACTTAGTCAAGATACATATAAAAATGTCTGTGGCTGATTTCTAAGAAATCTATAGTTCCTTTTCCTCTAGCTCTTTATTCTGATTTTAATACTAGAAGAAACTGTACTTTATCTCATCATAAGCTCTGTTTTAAAAAAGAAAGGGCGAAGAGAGACAGGGGGAAGAGAGGGAGAACTCACAAGTAAGTTCTTCTGCATCCTCCACCCCCAACTGATTACACAACTCTCACCCGCCTTCTCATTCCTGTTCTCGATCATGACAATGCAAAGCTACTCAGCCGGCAGCCTGCAGGCCACACCAACCCAGACGATGTGTGCGCCCTGGTCACAACTGAGTTCTAGTGCCACGGGGCACTCTGGAGCCATCCCACAACTCCAAAACAGCCTAGGACATCTTGAACAGATAATTAATCACCTCAAAGCTCAGGATATCCCTTGAGCAAGAAAACAGAGCTAACTCAAGAATGTGTAATAAGACATAAGGCACAAGCTATCAAAAATGGTAATGAAGTGTTTAATTAAAAATGTAGAGGGAAGTAAATTACTATCAAATTTTTTGGAGCAGGTCATACACTTTCATATGCACCAGAATTACAAAAGCCTGGAGTTCTGCACTGCCTCTCGATGTCTATCCACAGTGCAGACTTTCCCCAGGCTGACCAGTCCAGAGAAACAATGACCTGTGGGGCTGGAGATGACAGACAGGAGAAGTAGTACTGACAATGGCAGGACTAAACAAATGGGCAGCTGATGCAATCATAAATCATATCCAGCAGCTATACTGGCACCCCAAAATAAATATTGCTTTGACATGTTAGGTAAAATTGTAACAACAGATTACTACTAAAAACAAAGTTAACTTGGTATCAAATCTAGTACAGCACAAAAATCTACTTTTCACACTGGTGAACAGAGACTCCCTTGTGTGATGTTGTAAGCACAAACTGCCTACTTTTCAATTTTTATTTTTTTTAAGAATCCTCTTTAAAAGGGCAAAAGACCTAAACACAGCCAAACTTCTAGTTTCTTTTTCCTAAACAAAAGCCATGCATGCACAAACAAAGTGAAGTAAAATCATGGCCATTGCTATCCATATCCAGTCTTCACTCTTCCAGCGCAATCCTTTCCCAACGTTTTTACACAAAGTTCTGGCACATTGCTGGAACACAGCAAGGTCAAACATACATAACTGAAAGCAGAAACATCTCTTTAAAGATGACATTTTGAGATATTGTGTGAAAAACAAGCATGAAAAAAAATGAATGTTGTGTTATTGTCATCACTAGCAAACTAAAAGTTCTTTGGGCACACCCTGGAATTAAGTGATTAGAAGTAAGACAGACAAGGAGGAGAGGCATTGCACTGAGCCCTCCTGACTTTTTTAAAAGATCGCTTACCACTGGAGGCAGTCTAATCAGAGAAACAGAATTTGTGAAAACAGGTAACTGGAAAGGACTGTTATTCTTGATCTCAGTAGTACTTTTTTCATTGGCTACTGCCACAGTGCAATCCACCAGCTGAAACTCTATTGACACATAAAACATGCCAAGAAGATTAGGAAGTAAATGCTCTGTTTGGAGGGGAGATGAAAGGTCAAACTTAATCCACTGCAAAACCAGACATTAAAACAAAAAAGGATAACCTCCAAAATAACCAAGTACAGTTATAGAAACCTGTGGAATCTGTCATTCCACAAAGAGAACGTGAGAGAATTGCCCCCATAGCTGAGGTGAACAAAGTATAGTAAAGCCACAGGGGAAAGGTGGGACGACTGGGTCTGTTACAAGTAACACAAACACAGAAAGACCAGCACTACTCAAAAACAAAAATACAGAGGCAACATGGCATAAAAGGCAGGAACAGTCTGTCCTTGTGAGCCTCATATTCAATACATGAAATTTCAGGGAAAAACTGGAAGTAAAAACTGAAAAAAATTATAGAAATGTCTTTGAAGTTAAAAACAAAACACACAAGCAAAAAAACAACAGAAACATCAGCCATCCAATTAAGTCCTGAAAAGCAACACTACCAAAACTTGAAAGTTTTTAAGATCTAACAATTTAAGTATTTATTTTTGGATCAGGGCAGAGGGGAAATTGAGAAAAATGACTCTAGCTCAAATCATGTGCTTAATAACCAGGGGTAATGAAGAGAAACCAAATTAAACCAGCAGCAACGTGGCAGTAAAGTTTTCAGAAGAGTGACTTGGATTAATACTGGGTTGGCTAAAGGGAAAGAGATGTTAACTGGTACTTGGGGGAAAAAATTATATACAGAATTACTTATAGGAACAGTTCTATCCTGGCACCAGAATGGATGCAATTATTTAATAAACTTATAACAAAATAAATAAAAACCTTCTAATTTCCTCCAAAGAATATTACATACACAATTAAAATAATTCTGTTGTTTATGTCATTATCGAGAGCATTGTGTCCCAGATGATGCATCAGCCATAGGTGACATTAATCAAATAATGCAAACATTGAATTGTGAAGATACTCTATGGGTGCATTTTAACCATGTTCACAGAAATCATAGGCTCTTGCTCTACGATCTTCCTTTAATCATCCAGATGCCCAAGGATAACACCCACCCTCAACGCTGTTTTCATGACTTACTGGTGCTTTCAGCTAACTACCAGGGATACCTAATTTTTTAAGCAGACAAGCAAAATATTCTCTCCTGGGGAACACTGAATTATCATTATGGAAGTATTCTTCTGTCTTTTAATGCAGCAGAACTAGAAAGAGACAATTTATGGCAAGTACAGACAGAAAGGTTTCTGCAGGCTCCTGCCTGCAGTATCTCCCCAGAGTGGCTGTGCCACTGGCTGGCTGCAAGCCTGGCACTACCACTGCAGCACTGTGCATGTGCTGTGGGAAGCCATTCCATGCCAGGCTACACAGTGCCTATACCTGCCAGGGAGTGATACTATTCTGTAGCTTAAATACTCACAGTAAAAAAATTGCATACTCCTATCAGTATAACTGTGTTCTCTCTCTTTTGAGGTATTGATAAACCTTTCAACATTGACATAAATTATTACTTTTCATTACTTGGAGTATTTATACTTTCGTGCATCTCTTAAATAGATGCACTTAAAATCAACTCAAGTCTGAGTCTCACTTAACAGATGCACTCACCTGCATTACCCAGAAACTGCCAGCATCTCCATTCAGCTGTAAGTCATTTGTGTATTTTGATTACCTCCAGTAAACCCAAAAATTAGACTATTTCTCTTTCTCAAACTGTCAGCTCAGGCTTTTCACTTCTCCTCCTCCTGCCAGTTCCTCTACTTCCCTTCTGCTCTCTGCTTTCTCTATATACTTCTCCCCAGGAAAACACAGTTCCAATGCAACAAGTAGCTCTGATCTAGCGATGACTCCTCTGTTTGACTGCCAGCTTGTGGTGCCCAGAAAGGGTCTCCTGTTTTGCCACTCCAGCACAGCACTTACATGTTGCGTTTTGCTGTAGCAGAATCCAGGAAGCCATTATGCAGAGTCAGAGGCGGTTTCTTTAAAAAGAAACTAGAAACCAACAAAAGAATGCAGCCTGCTACCTATCAGTTCTTTACGGATTACAAAGCAGTATTTTGGAGAATCATAGAATAACTGCCCTTAGTTGCAGTAATTGCCCAGACCATTTCATCTTTAGTTTCCCAAGTACATTCTCAGTGGTGTAACATCTATATAATTAGAAGTAACGAGCAAGATGTTACTAACATTGATTCACAGAACTCATGCCCTAATAACATTTTCTTTGTCCAGCAGCACAAGACCTAAGTACGGAAACAAACTTGCTCTTAAGTATTGAAAGTGGTGCTGAAAGCAAAAGAAATTTGCTTTTGAAAGGCAGCGCATCTTTTGCCTGCTTATCCAAGAATGAGTATTTTCATCTGTAGTTGTGCATGAAGATCTACAAGTGAACCCCCTCTGAAGACAAGTGGCATCCCAGGTAAATGCAAGAATATATGGCAAGTGTTCCAGTGACTTTAGTGCCAACTAGACACTAGAATAAGTGTGTGGGACCTAGACTTCCACTCTGAAAATGGAGCTAGAGGGGCATGAGAAATATAGTCAGCAAGACAAAAGACCTGACTTAGCATAAACCTCTCTACCAGTCAGTTAAAAAGTTTCATCTTGGAAATCAGAGCACTGATAATCAGATCTGGCAAGGGGAACAGACCATGCTCCCGAGCCCCAGTTCATTCTACTTAAAATAGGCACACACTGATGGAAAGATGGCATTTAGATCTTCGAGAGAAAGGAAAATGGATGTAAAACATTATTTCCTCAGATATTCCAATCAAAGCTTTACAGCCAGCAAGCAAGCAAGACCCTTTAGAACTGAGCAGAAACACAGCCAACTTACCAAAAAAGTATCCGCAGAATGTTTGCGACCAGCAACACCAGGCAGACGTAGGTGGAGAAGCCCTCCGCGTTCTGGGTCCGCCGAATGTCCCGGTACTGGGGGATGTAGGGCACGACGCCGCCGAACACCATGGCCCCCGCGGCGCCCCACGACACCAGCTGCTGCACGGGCACCAGCAGCCACTCCAGGCCGCCCGGCTCCATGCCGGGGGCGCGTGGGGAGGCGCTCAGACTGAGCGGTGCCCTCAGGATGAGGGTGCCCCGCCGCAGCTCTCCGGCCGGGGCCGGCTCTAGCCACGGGCGGGCTCCTGCCCGAGATGCGGCACCATGTCTGCGCCCTTTCCCGCGGGGCCCGGACCTGGGGAAAGGGACGGGGCGTGAACCTGGCTCTGCCGAGGGCTGCTCCGGCCGCCGCCAGCCGGGCTCTGGCGAGCCCGGACCACCGCCCTGCCGCGGGCGGGTCGGGATCGGGCCGCCGCCACCGCCTCAGCCCGAGCCCGGTGCTCCGCACGGGAAGCCCGGCCCCGGCACGGCAGCCGCGCCACTCCATCGCTGAGGAGAGCGGCCAGCGGCCGGGCAGGGCGCGGACACGCGGTTCCGCCGCGACTCCCGCCCAGCCCCCGGGTCGTGTCTCCGAGGAACTTCTCCGCCTCCCTCGCCCACCCGCGCTCTCCCCGCCCCGCGGACACGCACGGCCGCCCGCCCCGCACCTGCTCCCCGCGCTCCGTGCGCCGCCGTCTCCATCCCCCGGCGCCGCTCCACTGGCGGGCAGTGGCGGCCGGGGCTGCCCGTGACGCACCGAGAGCGGCCGCGCCTCCGCCAATGAGCGCCGGGGCCGCCCCTTCCTCCGGCAGCGAGCGGCAGCGGGCGCGGCGGCGGCCCTGGGCCTGGGCCCCTTCCTCCGCTTCCACCGGGCTGCCGCCCGCGGGGGTACTGGGACACGGCGGGCAGCTCGGCTTCCGCGGCAAAGAGGCGGCGCAGGGCGCACCTGGGCGCCTTCCCCCCCACGGGCGGCGCTGAGGTGCTGCCCGGGTCCTGCTCCCCAGGAGTTAGGGAAATTCCGTCACGCCTCACGGACAAGGGGGAATGGCTTTTAACTGAAAGGGAGTAGATTTAGATTAGCTATTAGGAAGAAATTATTTACTGTGAGGGTGGTGAGGCACTGGAAAGGGTTACCCAAAGAAGCTGTGGCTCTCCCATCCCTGGAAGTGTTCAAGGCCTGGCTGGATGGGGCTCTGAGCAACCTGGTCTAATGAAAAGTGTCCATGGCAGGGAAATTGAAACTAGATGGGTTTTAATGTCCCTTCCAACCCAAACTATTCTGGATTATATGATGTCTGTGGCTCTCAGAATTGCAGTGGGGAGGGAAAATGTGCATCTTCTACCCAAAGTAGGGGAGACCCAAAGTGACCATGGAGTCTGTACTGCTGCTTGCACTGGGCCAGAAGAGGACAAGTGCTGCACACATGTTTCATGGAAGATGACAGCATGGACACTGCATCCACCTCCTTCAGCCACACTTAAAAGAATGGATTATCTCCATGCATCCAAGTGGCTGCACAGCTGTCCTCAAAGCTTGTTCCTTGGACTCCCCATAATACTACCCCAGACATGCTTGCTTCTGCCTTGTAAGTGCCCCTGCTGGTCATCCAACTGGTAGGAAATGAGGTGGGTTTTCCTGCATCTGAGTGATGTATTACTTTGTGTCTTATAGCAGCAACTGCAAATGTCTTTTGTGAGTCTTAAAGGGGAAAAGGAGCTGAATTAAAAATAGAAATGTCTGTTTTGGGGCTTCAGAAGCCTTTTGTTTACTTCCTGCATAGCAGCAACTTGCTCAACTGCAACCATTTCTTCCACTGGGCAAGTTCTTGCAGCATACACGCAGCACATGAACCTGCACATTACTGCAGAATATATTTGTCAAAGACATTCTTGGAGTACCATCATAGAAACACCCAAAACAGCCTCCTATGCAGATTGGGTAACCAGTGATAACATTGGGACTTACCTTTCCTACAAGGAAGTAGCAGCTCTGCTACTTGAACAAAGCTCTATTCCATTACACAAACCTGATAGTTTGACTGCCAAAGTTAGAAATACATAGTGGATGTTTTGAATTCTGATTTTTCTATGAGGATCCTGAAGTTCCTGGTTTTGTCGCATCTGACTCATTCAGAGAGAGTATAACAATCCAGTTATGTATAAAGTACATTATTTAAAACATATTTTATTATGTAATGGCTCATATTTCATATATCACTTGTGCACTGTTATCATCAGGCACTTATGCCAACTTCTTTCCACACTTTCCTTGGAACCCTTAGCACATTATTTTTCCTTAAGCACAATGGTCTAAACAAACCTCAAGCTGAAAATAAGAGTAGTCCAGATTAGGAAGCCATTTTTTGTTCATGTAAATACAAGCATTTTGAGAAATCATGGAGAAATTACCTTGAGAAAATAGGTATTTTGAAGTAATGGTTACCTATGTAGAAGAAACTGCCCAGGCTGGCACCAGATCACAAGGTTAGCTTTCAGAGTTATTCAAGGATGCTCTTAAGTCTATGCAATCACAAATTGTATACAATATTAAGATTCTAAAATACTCAACTGGAAACAGACAACTGCCTTAACTTAGGTTGTTCTCCCCTACTTGAAACTGTAAGGGTAAAAACTCTGAATTTACAGCACATTTCTGTGTGAACACAATTCAGGTTTGGTCACTGAAAAACGTCCTAGTTGTTCAGGAGTTAATCCATGGGTGTAAGCTAAACTGACCAGTGACACCAGACACTGGGTAGGAGCAGGAATGACGGGTTGGCTGAACTCCTCAGGCTGAGCAGCTGCCCAAAAGCTCGTGCTAGTGTCAGGGAGGGACCCTTCAGGTCTCAGGATATTCTAATAAGCCAGGGGCAGGATTTTTTGGTAGTGGTACCATCCTGAGGTGCTTGCTGCCTCTGGCATAGCAACCTGCCTGGCACACGAACATCCAACCACAGCTGACCCAGCAGGACTCCAGTAGGAGAGTGCGCTGGAAGAAATTTATCTAAACCTAGGGTGATAACAGGTGATTGAAGAGAGTCTTGCATCATCAAAGAAAAGTTCCACAACCTGCAGGTTTGAGTACAGTCACATAAGAATGAGCCTTGTGAGGCTTCGTATCAGAGCAGATTTCTTTATCTGGGAGATAGTAACTGAGAGGGAGCTCAGAAGGACAGCTGTCTTGGTATAAAAGCAAAATCTACCCTAGAAACACTACTGCTTCACTGCCAGGCAGAAATTCTTGGTTTCAAGTGAGGAGAAAAAGAACAGGTGCATTTATTTTTCACATAGACTGGCAAAATTCCCCCATTAGGAAAAAAACAACCCAACTCTATTTGCTAGAACTACATTACCCATTCAGAAAACAGAAACAGACTAAGTTTCACACCCAGTCTTTGAAGACTAAATTAAACTTTTTAGGATAGCTGCTGTAGGATAATTGAAATTGATTATTTGAGCAGCTCTAGCCACCTAGTTATGAACTAGCTTCTAGCAGTTAACATTTTGATGACAACATAGTCCCCAAACCTCCAAACATAATAAGAACTTTGATTTATTTTAGATTAAGAAATCTGATAAGGAATGTTCCTGTAGTATCTCTGGATATGGTTTAAGCAAGCTGAAAATGATGAACAGATGTGGGATGTTGTCAAAGGGCTTTTAATGTTAACGTTGGTAGAGGTAGTAAAAATTATTATATAAGGTTTAGCTTTTGCAAATAGGTCCACTGACTTAAAGTAAGTGGAGCACCATTTCTACAAGTGACTCCATATGGCCATATTCCTATCAGGACAACACTGGGACCAACAGGATACAGGAATCAACCATCCAAGTTGGATCAGTTTCAAGACAAACCTTAGCCACCTCTTTGCAGTTTTTTACAGGAGGAGGAGGAGAGCTGTTGGTGCTTCACTTGTAGTTACTGCAGTAGCAAAAATAGCAGATTGTTGTAAATCTCCCAACCAGTCTGTTGTTCTGTCAATTGAGTTTGAAAGATGAGTATTAAAATTATTTTATATTCTCCATTAGAGAAATGCTGTTGCACAGAAGCAAGCATAGGAAGTCCCTGCAAGACATAGGCTAAACTGAAGATAAGCTCTAAGTCACTCCTTGAACACACTGCACAATAAATGTTGTCATAAGAATAACGCAAATCCCTATGGTAGCCAAATTCCCTTCAATTATCACATTATATATCTCATTCTAGAACTACAGCCATGGGGAGATTAAAAAGAAATATTCACTGTACTGCTCATAAAACAAGTAAATGGATCTTAAGTGTCTTGAAATTGGCCATTCCTACCATAATGTATTATCACTAAATCAGCACAGCTCCATTTTTTTATTTTTCTAAAGCAACTCCACTGCAACTGGTGGCAGAAGCTGCCTCCTGGCCCCTTCTAGCACTGGTGAGCCCCCATTTTGGCAGCTGATGGACAGAATCAAGCTAGCGTTAATAGGAGATAGAGTTTTATTGCACATCTTCACCACTTTTCCTTTCTCTTTCTGTGCTGGTCTTTGCAAACAGAACAGTGAATATAAGCGTGAGTGGAACACCCGCCTGCGCGCAGAGGAGCACCCTCTGCACTTCCAAGGAGGAGCTCTGACAAACATGCCCAAGCCTACAAGCCCATCCCTGGGCAGTAGTCACATGCTTTGCACTGGGGAGCAGGAACCAGGACCACGTAGGCAGGATGATTAGACTCCTATCTGTATTTGGACTGCTACCATCTCCACAGACAAATGGAGAAAAAGCACTAAAGCAAACATGCCAGAGCAGGAATCAGCCTGACATCTGGCAGAGATGCATGAACCCTTCTTCAAACCATTATAGCCTTGTAAACAATGGGCAAAGTTCAGAGTGGGGAAATAAACAAAAAGCAATCCTAGTTCAACTTCCTACCTGAGTAAGTAGCAACACAGGTAAGAAGTTGAACCAGGACTGCTTAACCCACAGCCTGCTCTTCCGTCAAACAGATCCAGCGGGCTATAATCATTTCTTCCCCACCTGCTCTTGGGATGCCTTTGGTGTGTCAGAGGGGAAGCAGCCAGGACAGCTGACCCTGATGATAAAAGGGACACGCTGGAGAGTGAGCTGGGAAAGGGTGAGTGTGGTGGGTTGATCTGAGGCAGCAGTGAAGCCCCCACTGCCACTTGCTCACTTGCTCCTTCCTGCACAATGAAGGAGAGAATCAGCAGGGTGAAACCATGGGAAAAACACTTATGGGTTGACATAAAAGTCAGTAGTGAATAAAAAGAACAAAAATAAGTGATGCAAAGGCAACCACTCATCACCTCCCACTAACAGACTGGTGCCCAGCCAGTCTCTGAGCAACAGCTACTTTGGAAGAAACTTCCCACCTGCAGCCTGGTTTTATTGCTGAGTGTGATGCTGTGAGTCCAGTGTGTTTCTTTTATCATCAGGGTCAGCTGTCATAGCTGCTTCCCTCTGACCCTCCTGCAGACCCCCAGCCTGTTTGCTGGTTGGGGAGGGCAGAGTGAGAAACAGAGGTGGCCTTGATGCTGTGCAACCACAGTTCAGTGACAGCTAAAAAATACTGGTGTGCTGCCAGCGCCGTTTTGGTCACAAATCAAACACAGCACCATACAGGCCACTATGGAAAAAGGTAACTCCATCTCAGCCAGAGCCAACATAGGGCATGAAATGCAATTTGGGAAATCCTTAACCTGGCTTTATCACTGAAGAACAAGTGAGGGTGTAAATGCAGTGTCTAAAGTCTCAGGAGAACTATCCCTAGCCTGCTCTGACTCATTTTCTGTCCATTTTGATGAAGCTGTGGATTAAATAAGCAGCAGAGAGAGAAAACAAAAGTGACAGAGAAACTACAGCTTCATCATGATTCAAAATACCACCAGGTGACCTGGAGTCAGTAGCATTACAGCACCCAAACTGGTTTTCTTTCTCTGTTCTAGGACAAGGACAAAGTGCTTCTGGTGGTATTTACACATTGTAGCACACACCTGGCTTGTTTCTGTTAGATAAGCTCAACATCTTTGGTACACTTAAGAACGGAACAAAACTAAATTTATGCTGTCCTTACCACGAGCAAAGAGTGCAGAATGGGGAAAAAACCGCCAAAGACCAACTTTATTGCAAGAGTAATACTTGCATCAAAGATAATTTAGATGAGACAAACACAAGCACTGCAGACTGATTTTTCTGAAACCCCAAGGAGGTGCAGTTACAGGTGCTTTTGATTAATACAGCATCTATCCTAGAGAGAAAATTAACATCCTCTGTCCTCTGAGCTCCTCTGGCCAGCCCCAAAAGTGGGAGCAGCCTTGGGGGCCCATGCCACTGAACCTCCTCCCCAGTTGTGGAAGGCCAAGTCTCCAGCACTCTTCTGCTCAGCTGACACTTGTGCTACCTATGCTGAGAGTGTCCCTGAGCACCCTCTGGCCCCTCTATGTCCTTGTAATTTCAAACGTCTTTTGCCAGGCATGCTTGGAATATGCACCCAAATGTTTCCTGCCGGCAAAACCATGTGGAACGCTAAATGGAGCAGAGGCAGGAGGGCCTCCTACAGCACCCAAGCTGCATAAAATACCTGTCATAACTCTTAGCACCTCCCCTCTGCCACAAATGTCTCACAGAAGAAGCAGGCAGGCCACTGCCAGTCATGGTTTCACTCTTAAGAGCATATTTGCAAAAGAGTTTTCTTTCCGATGAGAAAGGGCAAGCTTTTTCACTCAACCAAAAAAAAAAAAAAAAAAAAAAAAAAAAAAAAAAAAAAAGCCAAATAATCAGATTACCATACTCTTACCTTTTTTTATTACTGTCATTGCTCACTGACCCATGTCTTGCTATTTAGAGCATGTGTCCTACACCCGATGTTCCCCAGTGTTATTACCCATATTTGCCCAAATCCACTCATGTTTTATGCAACCATACTAAGTACTTTCCACTAATTCAAGGTGAATTTAAACTACCTGTACCAGGAAAACACTCCAGTTGCCTTCTCTGGGAAGAATTGTCTCTGAAACTGCAAGGAAACATTAGCATAACTGCAGTTTGGTCACAGGAAACTTTACCCATAGTTCTTTACACGTTCTGGAAATGCAAAGTGGGCATTTTCCAATGAACCACTCCCTCCTTTGCCCAGCTTCCAGCCTCTTCAGCACAGGCTCTCTTTATCAAATATTTTAGAAAAATACCCTTTCCATCACTGCAGCAGATGCTGTGTTTGATATCTGTGCACAAAATGCACATTCTGCTCTGGACCACGAGTTCCCTGGAAGAGAGCCACAGCAGGCTGTGGGATCTGAACACATGAGGTCAGCTCCCTGTCCTTGTGCCACAGGGGCTGCCTGTCCTGCCCTCATAGCAGAGCCCCACCTGTTACACACTGTGTTTTCTTCAAGAAAACTCTTATGTGCACGTGTAAGGAGCAAGGCCACAGGGTGGTTTGAACACAGCCCCCAGCTGCAGTGTCAAGCATGCCAGCAGCAGGCCACCAGGCCAGAGAAACAGACCCTGCTCCCTCTCCCACCAGGGACAAACATCTCCAGCTCCCTCCTGCAGCCTTTCAGGAGGGGAACTGCGTGGTGAATACTCCTTCACCCTCATCATCCAAAGACAATGAAACAAGGCTGGAGCAGAAAAAAGCATGGGAAGCAACATCTTTTACCAGCCATGTCTGGGAAACATAGCTGGAGATTTCTGGACCACCACATAATAATTCAGTCAACAGCAGCTAGGCAGGTGATTTCACACAGCCTGAATTACACACAGCTCTTCACAGAGCCAAAGCTCTTCACCACCACCCATCACACCAGCCTCTGTAGTCACCCTTCTGCTGCTCCTGCATTTATCCCCGGTGCAAAACACTTATAGGGAAAACTGCACCCTGTGTTCTGTTACAGCTACTTAGCAATACATGATGCCCACGGCACACACTGAACATCTGATCAAGATTATCCGTAACCCTGTCAGTTTTCTTTGTGAAGAAACTTGCAGAAAGGGGCTGACTGAAAAATTTCACAATAAGGGGATTTGTTAGCAGCAGTCCCAAAACAGGACACTTTTATTTAAGGCAGAGCACCTCCATCGGGGATCAGGTTTCCCAAGGGCTGGGATTATGATTTTCTCTTCAAAGATACAGAACCTGAAATTTGAACCCTAAGCAAACGACCAAGCTTTTAATATTCACCTCAAATGACTTTGTCTTTGAAAGAAGCACCAGCTGTCAGACACCACTGACCCGAATGCCTTTTCCCCTGCCTGAGGTATTTGCATTTCACTCACCACATCTTTCCATGCTTTTAAATAACAACTTGTTACTTCTACTGATGTTACCATATGAAAAAAAAGTGATGCCTTCACCAGGAAGTATTCCAGTGGAACAAGCTTTCAGTGAACTGCATTATGCTGAATCAAGAGATTGGGTAAATGTTAAAGTTTGCTGCAAGAACCATAAGCACCATTTAGGACTGCTGCATATAAACGCTGATGACAGACTTTTTTCTGCACATTGTGTCCTTCTGAATCATGACTGCAAAGTGACACAAGACAAACTACCTGAGAGGGAAGGACCAAGCATGACTCAAAGACCCAGCCCAGCAATTTTTTAGCAGAAACACCATGATTGTGGTGCAAGAACTAACTTGCATTTAGCCCTCTTCAGAGAAAACTTCTAATATTGACCATGCCTCTGCCAGGAAGAAAAAAAAAGCAAACACACAAAATTTGCAGTGCTATTTGCATCCTGCCTTCTGATCTGCAGCCAAAGAAGTTGCTGTGTTGGCCCAGGAACACTTGCCTCCTAGTCTCCTTCCAGGACTAAATTTCCTGTTTTGGTTTTTACCACACATGTAATACTAGGCTTCTCTTTGAGACATACTGTCTCTGACCTCACCTCCATTCCAAAGCAACCCTGACATGCTTGGAGTATGTGACTGGACAATTCTTTACCCCTGGTATATAAAATCTTATTTGTCAGAAAAGAGGAGGGAAAGGGACTCTATGTAACATCCAAACAGCAAGAGTAATGCATTTCTGCAATAGTTCTTCTATCTCTCCACACCACAGGCTTTTACAGCATGGCAGCAAACTTGAAGCTTACGTCTTATAAATGTTGAAACATGCTTTTATGCTTTCCTATCCTGCTACCTTGACTTCTCCTTCCAGCAGTGGAGGGACTGGAATTTCCCTAGGAAAGTGCAAGGGAAACACGCTTTGGATACCATTTCAGCGCACACTGTGAAGAATTCACAGCACAGGTCTGCAATACTGAAATAGGATGGAAGCAGATAGCACCTCAGCCTCGAGATCACCCTATTTTTTATTTTTACTTCATGTTCTTCATACCAAGAAGACATATTTAGACTGAAAGTGACTGAAGGCTAAGCTTTTTACTGAAAAAAGTAGCATAGAACATATTTTGGCTTGAAAAAAGAATTTATGTTGTCAAACCTCTTTTGTGCTTTTCTCAAACCCCCTCAGGACCTGCTTTTGTACTCATTGCCAAAATGAATTTTTTGTTATCCTTTTAGTAAATTAAGCATTCTTATTGCAGTAAATACTCTTATGAGCACTGGTGGTTTACTGATTCTCAGCTAACCCTCTGCTTTTGAAACAGAACAAAACAAAACAAAACAGTCTTTGCTCAGCTTCCCTTAGCCCACAGGTGCATGCCCAACACGGACTATGCTTTTAAAACACGGCTCATCTTACATCCCCCAATTTCAGACCCTGGAAATGTATGCAACTCTGAACTTCTAAGCCCTCTGAGAAGGGAGAGACTACAGGACAGCAGAGCAAAACCAAGCATGCTAGTTCTATTATACGTAAATTCATTGATAAGCAAAGTCTGTTTGGTCTTGCCATTTGCCTCTTCTAAGGCTTTCTGAACTTTGGAACTTTTCCATGACCACTTTTAACTTTAAAGACACTTCCATTTTTATTTCATAAACCCAGCTGTGTACTATTGGCATAATTCAGTTCCAGATCTGAACTAAGAGGGACATTCACATCAGCTGCTGAGCCCACAAAGTAAAAGAACCAGACCTTTGAAGGGGGAAATGCATGGTGAAATATTTCCTTCAGTCTCTTTCTCACTTTTAATTGCCTGTCCTTCATTGCTGTGCCAGCTGGATACTATATTTTTTTTTTTGTTCTGACCACACTGACCTACATCACAAAAATGAGGAGCTAATTACAGAAAGCCTTTATCAAGTCATGCTTGTTTTCAGGTGAACTCTAACCTAGCCATTGCTAAAATGTGGCACTACAAAGATGTAGTGGAATTCCTGTGAATTGGTTGGCTGTATGATACTTGCTCCTCTGCATTTCTAGCTAGTTCTTTATCCTTCCAAGCTTCACTACAAATAGGACTCTATGGCTTTGTTCAAGATAAGTGGACACAAGCAGATAGAGCCACTTCGACTGCCTCTGGAGGGAAATACTGCTGCATGAGAGAAAAGCTTTTGTAGCTCTTCTGGAAGGAGGGAAACCCAGGAAGACTGTGGCTGTTATCAGAAGTAAAAATGCAAAAATAGTACAGCTCTGCTTCCTAGCCCTAAAGGAAAGAAGATTTATTTATCGACGAATAAACAGGTAAGAAGCACCACTTGGTCCTTATTACTTGTGCAACAGAACAAAAAGGCTATGTGGCTGAAGTTAGTGGCTACATACACAAGTAAACCCTATCTACATGCAAAATATTGTTCAAACTGTTTTACCTAGAAGCTTTTTAGAGCAGTAACACTGCTAGAACACTCAAGCTTTGCAAAACTTGCTTGATTTTTCTTTCTACAATGAGGACAACCTGCAAGAGTTGGAAGATAAGGCTGTACAGAGAAGCCACAATTATGGGAAGCAGGTAGCAGTGCAGAGGTTGGCTATGATGCCAGAATTTCACCTCAGAAACTAACACACCCTCCCAAATGAGGTGGGGAAGGTCAAGAAGGAAAACTATTAAGTGTATTAAGAAAGATTCTAAGTGGTAGGCGTATAGCAACTGAAGTCATTCCTAACTCAGAAGTTTCATGTGGATGAACAGACATATTTGGCATGTCTATAAAGTAACTGACTAAGGTAATTTCTTGCCCAACAGTGATATGCTCCTAACCATACAGACATAGTAAATTGAAAACCTCTTCATCTACATCAGGCCACAGTCCCAGCGTCCAGGTCATCTGCACAAACAAGGAGACACCTCTGTAATAGCTGCACCAGGAGCTTTTTACCCTGTGCAGCCCAAAATCCAGGGATGACCTAGATGCTGGTACGGCTGCAAGAGGCACCATGTGACTCTTGCTGATGCCTTTGGCGTTGTCTCGCTCGACACTGCAGTGCAAGGAACTTCAACCACCACGGTATTTTTACCACTCCAACTCACAAAACTAATTACACGGGAAAAAGGAAGCAAACCTTAAAAACAAAACAAACAAACAAAAAAAACCAAACAAACAAACAAAAAAAACCTCTGAAGATCAAACCTCGACATCCTTATGTGGTTACTGCCGTGCGGAATTACCATTTCTTAGGCAAATAAAGGACTGGTAGTTAAGGTTTCGCCGGCTCCCTGCAGAGCGCTGCGGGCGGGGCCATGCGCTCGCTGCCCGCCCCGCGGAGGCGGGCGGAGGGCCGGGGCCGGGGCCGGGGCCGGGGCCGGAGCCGGAGCAGATGGCGGCCGCCGACCGGGTGGGAGCCATGGAGCTGCCGCAGCTGGTGAGCGGGGCCGGCCCGGGGTGGAGAGCGGGACCGGGCTGGGTGCCTTGGCTGCGAGGCTCCTGTACGGCCGGGGCCCCTGCCTTGTGCTTCCCCCGCCTTTATTTTTTCCCCTCACAGGCGGAAAATCTGCTCTGCCGGCTGCAGGAGAATTTTCAGGCTCTGACGGAAAAGTTAACGCTGAGAAATATCCTCTTTGCAGCGGGGGGTACCGCACGGATCCCGTGGCTGGGGCCCCCTGCGCGCTGATGGGTGCGGGCGGGGTCTTTGCTTCTAACAACGGCATGGGCTTCTTTCTTAAACATCAAATTAGCCTGTAATGAGTGACATGGTAAACACGAATGACGTAATGACACCTAACTTCGTCCCCGCCCCATCCTGTTTATATATCCGTTTTTCTAAGGAAATCCCAAAGAGTGTTTTACTACGAGTAGCAAGGTAGTCTCTGTGCAGCGATTCTGACTTTCAAGGAAAATAAGCATCGAATTACGCGTAGAGGTTCTGATGGTGCATTAAAAAAAGCATCCATCTTCAAAAATGCTACTCAAACCAGCCACGGTTTAAAAGCTGGCTGTTGGCTGGAGCGTGACAAGGTGAGCCCTCAAAAGGAGAAAATGAGACGTGAAAAGGCTCTGAGCTTTGTTATTACATGTACTTACAAGAACTACCTCTGCTTTCTGAAGCATTACATTTATTTCAGAAACTTGACCTTTCAGGAAGCAGCTGCTTCCTGAATGATGTTTTAATAGTACTCATATTCTGATTGTGTAGGTTAATTGTATAGTATCACCTAGAATAGTTCCTCAGAAAGAAAACAATCTCTTACACAGTTCACTCATGGGTATTTGCAAAGGCATTTGATACTAAGAATTTGAATGCTTATCTGTCACAAGAGAATCTGGGATTGTGTTCTAACAATACCACATTGTGCATGCTTCATCTTGCATTAAACGTGAACAAGTAAAAGGCTGACACATCTGGAAGAAAGCTGCTTCTTGTTCTTAAAGAAGAAAAAATCTGTAAAATTATAGAACTCTTATTTATAAATAAATTATCTTTAACTTTTTACTGGAAGAAATGGGCAAGCGCATCAATGATCTTGAGAAGCGTGTTGCTGACCTGATGACAGAGGCTGGGGTAGAAAACAGCGAAGAAGAGTTGAGAGTAAAGACATTGACTGAAGTTTTTCTGTATTTTATATATTTCCACTTAGTTTTGAGTGATGGGCAGCAACTTGCATGAAAATGGTGTTTACATGTTTACTATACCTGCATTTTCTTGGATTTGAAAGTGTACTTTTTGAAAATATATTTTAAATTACCTTGGAT
>VZTJ01004227.1:0-19120 GCA_013397795.1 Orthonyx spaldingii | reverse complement strand
TTTTTTTTTTTTTTGCCAAGAGCCAAAGAATTCGACCACTTTTACAAAAGAAAAACTGTATCTTGCTGCCTCTGTTCCAGCTTGAGTGCCATATACAAGGAGGGTAGTGCTAACTCATCCCAAGTGTGTAAACGTAGGCTGTCCATTCATAGTGAAATGTGTGTGGCTTAAAGTGTTCCTGCCCACCATTCCTGTCCCTCAGGTATGCTAACCTAGCTGAGAATTCTTGCTGCTATAAATTTATGTACATCTGCTTTTAAATCTGCTACAGCTTCCCACTGTGGCTCAAAGCACACCTCTCACACACACACCTCAAATACAGCAGTAAATTATAGTCAATCACTTTATAATATAAAACCATGCTATTTTTCAGGACTGTGTGCTGGATTTTATATCAGGCTGTTCCAAATGCCAGCCGCCTCCCTGATGGATGCCTGACTCTGTGTTCTTAGTATTTATGAGACAACATTGCTTCCATGTTCTGTGGATGCAAGTGATGTTTTCTTCCTGTTGCTGCACACTTTCCTGATTCAAATTGAGACATATCAATTATTCTTGTCATTGAAACTGCTTACCCAGTGAAAGACAGGAATGTCTGTAAATATTCTGATGTAATTCAGAATATTCATTTTTTCAGGTATCTATTCATTCTGATGCCTTTTGCATAAGCTACGCAATAATTTTCAGAAATACAGAAAGACAATCCACAAAGATGTATTTAACCGTACAGAGATCTTCCTGTCTCCATGCTGAATCCCATTCATGAATAAATCGCTAACCTACTTATTCACTGTATCTTTGCAGCACTGAAATGCGGATGCGTTCAAGGAAGATTAAAGGGAGAACAGCACCACACTGACTCTGAGATTTTACAATCAAGTGTCACACCAACAAAAAATCTTAAGGGAAAACAAACATGTTTGCATCATGTCACGACAGAATCTTGAAAAAAAATTTTTAACTATTGCCCTAGGAAAAAAGGAGAAAGCTGGGTTTGTTCTTCTACATGAGGCACTGTATTTCCTGAAGCTGAAAAAGAACTGGTAGTTTCAGAGAAGGCAAAGCCACTATGTTGGATAGAAAACTATATCCTATATAGTGAACTTAACGCAATCACAAATTTTTTCAATGAAAATGTATTTATTTAATATTAAAACAATAACATTTGTTGCCTTTTTAGCTTAAATGTTCTTAGAATAAAACATTTTGTACTAAAAAAATGGCAGTATTTATAAACTACAACTGCTTGGTTGTTGCTCTTTTCACAAGCCCACCCAAAGCTGTGCACACCAGTTCAGGTAACATGACCCAGGTATTTATATTGTGACAACTTCAATTCTTTAATGTTAGCTGTTTTGATGAAAGGAGTTTAATTTAAAGACAGAGAGATAGATGAGGAATTCTAGTTACCAAATACGTCCAGGAGAAATTGGTAGTCAGAAAACAGGACCTCTGCACTAGGTTTAAGGTGGTTATACAGCAAAACATTGGCACCCTTTGCAGGAAAGATTTAGTTTGAAATGTAATGGGAATCTTTTACCATAAAAGCAGAAACTGAACTATTGCCAGGTAAACAGAATACGTCAGCTAATGACGGAGAAATACTTCTTTTACAACCTTCATTAATATAAAGAAATCATTCCAATCAATGCTTTAATCAGTGTAGACTTGCACACACTGTCAGACTGGGGGTAGAGGTTGGTATGCTGGAGGACAGGCTGGAGAAATGGGCCAATAGGACCTTGATGAAGTTAAAAATGCCAAGCTGGGCAGGTGTGAGGGGCTGGCTGGCACTGCTTTACAGGAAAGGGGTCTGGTGGAAAGACTGAGTGAGTGAGCAGGGTGCCTGGGCAGCAAGGGCTGCAGCAACTCCCTGGTCAGCATTAGCACAAGTAGGGCCAGCAAGTCATTCCCCTCCATTCACCACCCCCCCAGGAGACCACACCCACAATATTCTGTCAGTTTGAGGGCTTCCCAGTTCAAGAGATGCAGTGGTGTGAGGGAGGTAAAACAGAGCCACCAACATAAGATGGGGTAGAGCAGATCCAAGGGTTTGAGAGAAATCTGTTAGTTCAGCCTTAAGAAACAACCGTGTCTTCTTGCTGCCAACCTGGTAGGAGCATGGGGAACAGACACTTGTTGAAGGTGTTGTACACCAGAGTTACTCAAGACAAGCTGAAACACGGAAAATTCCAGCTAGATGCAAGGAACACCTTTTAAGACTATGAAGGTGCTCAAACAGCAGAACAGGCCTTCCAGAAAGGCTGAGGAATCTCCATCCTTAGAGAACATGGAGTCATCAAGGTTGGAAGACATCTTGAAGTTCATCTCATCAAACCAAGATACTCAACACTGGACACAATCCTGGGCAAACGGGGACTGGGAGGTTGGTGGTCCCTTCCAACATAAATGATTCCAAAATTAATATCCACTGTAAACCAGATTAACTTCAGCAGAAATGGAGAGCCTTTTGTTCTACTCCCTTGATGTTTTCTAAATCCTCTAAAACACACTTGGTAGTAAAAGTACATTCTGCTTTGTCATGTGACAAACTGGATTTCTCCTTTCTGGAGAAAGGATCTAGCCTGGCTTGGTTTTAATTAATCCTGTAAATATGCATGTATCAGTTTAAATAAAACAAACAAACCCCCACACAACACCAACTCCATTAGCATAAAAGTTGTCAGAAATGCAAATGGCAATTTCAAAAGCTATGCCACAGTGGAATCCAATCCAAGTCTCCCAAGTACATGTGCATTTTGGTATACCATTAGACAAACTGGAGGTCAAGTGACAGAACGGCTTGTGGTTTCCTCAACTGCTGCCTGCAGCCAGTCCAGAACTGCAGTTATGCTTTGGCGCTGCAGAATGCACCAAGTGCTTCCAAGTGCCTCCTGAGTGCATAACCACCATGGAAAAGGAGTCTGGCACCACCAGTCCATTAAGATGATGGGGGTGTGGTGATGTGCAACATCATGGGAGATGTCTTCTCTTGAGTTTTGCTAAATATTAATAAATGCACCTTGTTTTATTCACATTTTTAGTGGATACAGGAGACTAATATGATACACAAGGAAATCCTGACAAAAGAAGTTTTCATCTTCAACATTATGGATTTGCATCCAATTACACCTGTTTTCATTCTCAAATTTGATTAGCTAAAAAAAAATTAAGGTGAATAAGTGGAACTCACTTTATTCTTTTAAAAAAGCTATAGTATAGTTTTCCCAGATATTTGTGTAACAAAAGCAAACAAAACCGGTTGAAATGTTTTTCTGCAAACAGGTTTTCTGTGTACAAAAATACATAATACCAAAAGGACAACAAAGGATAAAAATTTTTAAAAAATAAAACCCCAAAATTCAACTACAATATTACTGCAGTCAAGACAGTTCCAGGCTTTGAGTCTCCTACTTTTCAAAGAGAATTCGAATCTTTTAAATAATTCAAATTATGCTCAAAATTCATGGACTTGTAGGGTTTTTTTCTTTTAATATACATATATGTACACACATACACCAAAATAAATTTAAGTAGAATAGGATTAGGAAAAAAGGCAGCCCAAAGAAACATCAATATCTGTATTTAGTGGAATAATCTTTTGGCGATACCACCAAACCTCTACCTTTGCGGGCTCCTCTATAAACCGTTTCTATAATGTCAATCATCTCCTGCTTATCTTCCATTGCCCAGTTGATCTTGTTGTTATTACCTGTACCTAAATCAATCATGATGTGTTTGTTCCTTTAAGGAGAAAGAACAAAAAAGCAAGTTATTATAATTCAGAAAGAAATCTTCTATTCCCCCCCCCCAAATGCTTTGTAGGATCAAAGGAAGCCCTTATAACATAGAGAGGCTTGCAAAACAAGCACTAAAGGAAGAGTATCCACTCCTCTCACTCAAGCTGACATTTTACTGCCGATTTTTAAAGCAAGAATAAGGACTCCAAACATGCCTCCAAGATGGCTACTCAGTGCAATTATCCTCCAGCATATTCCTTACTGTTTGTATTTCTTTCCCACTACAGTCTACCTCCAGAGAGACTTCCATGCTTGTCAGTAGAACACGTTATCTCATCAATGTAGAAAACTTAACTCCAAAAAAACCTTATTACTTTTGATTTATCTTGAAAGCAAGTTTGGCAAGCTTGACTGCTGTATTACTACAGTATTCTCTACAGGAAGTTTGAGTTCTTAAAACTAAGAACAATGGATAATAAACTCAGTTTTCACTGTCACTAATTTGCACTCTATTATCAAACACTGTTACCAGGCTAATTGGAAAACAAGCCATTTTCCTTTATAATCAGTTTACTCTTTTGTAGAGCAATGAAAACATAGGCATCAGTGTGCTACTATGCATTTGGAAATGATCTGCTGAGACACTGTAGTTGACAAACAGCAAGTTTAAGTGAGTTACATTCTAGAACCATCACTACCTGAAGAAAAACATGACGGTACAGGGATCATACAACTCGTACATCTTGTTGAAGTCTGGTACTTCAGTGATGTCCACAAGATAAATAACAGCAAAGTTTTTAACCTAAACAGAAGAAAACAGGAAATACAAAAGCCATATATATTACCAATTAAAAGACATAAGCTTTCATTATTGTAACATTTATTTTTCAAATTATTAAGTCATAAAATCACAATAAACAGCCTTGCTTTTATTTTTAACCACAACAAGCAATTAACACGGAAAATATTTTTAACTATAGCCAAGAATCTCATTTCACACCCAGTGTCAGCTGGGAAGATATTATGCTAAATCAACATCCAGAGAAACAAATGCCCTTTATATAGAACTGAGAACTCACAGTGACATGCACAGCTCTAAATAAGTAGAATAACTGCTTTGTACAAGCCAAGCTGACACATTTTGTCTGTCATCAGCTGCTTATAGACTTCAGAAAATTAATGATCTACAATGCCCTGGTGCCTGCCTCCAAGCATTTTTCCCTCTCTATAACATCCAAATTGTTTAACAAGACACATTAAATGAAAATGAAACTTATAATTTAATTTAAAAACTGGTAGCTTTTTCTGAGAGGTGCAAAGCTAAAACTTAAAAGTGTAATTGCTAAAGAAATAAGACCTTGATGAGAAGCTATTCTCTGGAAAATTCTGGTAAAACTGGCTTTCATTTTGCAGAGTTACCCAGTTAGATGCACAAGAATCCCTCCCCTCTAGTGTCATAGTCAATGCCTTCATTCCTGTAAGAAAACCATGTCTCATTTTTGTCTCCTAGATGTCGCATACTTGTCATTAAGTGGAATTAGGGGAAGTTTTGGTTTCTAAACTTAACTCATATGTGCACAGTAGAAATTAACACAGTCACACACATTACATTCTAAGCCAGAAGTCACCCAAATTACACAAATGTTTAAATGCAAGGGATATCAAATGCTCATGCACTACACCATGAGTGCAAAATTGTGCCTTCCCATCCTTAATTACATGCTAACAGAACTTTGGTTCCTGTCATTTGACTGCCCCAGAATTACCAGTCTCAGGTTAACACACAAGGTCTAAGATCTATGACAAACTCACTGTTCATGACAGTACTGCCCACTTGTTAATTTTGCTATCAAAAGTCTGGAAATGCTATGAGGAGTATAATATCTGCCTGATGGAACAATTTTTTATTTTAGTTCACAGAGCAGGATTAGTTTGTATGAGAAAAATATGATATATTGTGTATCCTGTATGTAGACATCCTAGCAGGCACGTTAACTGATAAATTATGGAGATGTTTATTTACAAAAAAACCTCAGAAGTGCAGAGTAAATAAATTTTTATGGACTTCTGCTTCAAGAGAGTTTCAAAATCATAAAAAATAATCACTCTTCAAGAATGTAAGTAAGTATTACTAGCAAAGAAAATCTCTTCTGGAGCGAAACAGCATTTCAAGTTTTTACTGTGCTTTTATGGAGCCAATTATAGTCCTAGATTCAGTCAACATTCTAATGAAAACATCCCATTTAAGCCATGTTCTAAATCAGGCAAAAGGTAAAGCCTTGTAAACTAAATTAGTCATAATATCAAAGCCTCTGAAGGGATCCTTCACATCCATTTCAATTTTACATTAACGACTTCTAAGAAGCTTAATGGAATGTTCAGAGTCAACACAATTTAGCCAAGAAGTGACTGAAGTTACTCCCTGATGAGCCCTGACAGGCAAAAGACAGTTCTGGGGGTTTTGGTCCTTTTTTTTTAGAAAACAAAACACCTGAGGAGCCATTTTCATTTTATCCTACCATTACTTCTTCCACCCTGCTGGCATTTTTAGCATCAGCAGCACACCTTCACCATGTGGGGAAATTTCTACAATACGTTCAGCAATTTTGACAGAGCATACCATCTTTCAGCAATTACTTAATTTGGAGCTTGGAAAATTATTTTAGGGTAAACCTAGCATTAATAAAACATTCTTAGGACCTTTTATTCAGTGATGGATTAGTCCAAGGAGATTTACATGCTACACCAGAATACCACTCCAAAAGCACTCCTAAACCAAAATTTTACTTCCAAGAACTCTGTACTCCAGATAGTTCTGGAACAAAAAAAACTTCTAAAGTTAGTTTGACATAATATGCATTTACTTTAGTTGAGCTGTTGCAGAACCAGAATTGCTTGTCACTAGCAGGGACCATCAACAGCCTAGGACTTCATATAGGAGAAACAGACTAAGCAAGTCTTAATTTGTCATATAAATCTTACTAAAAAGGACTGGATCACGCAAATCACCTCTGCACAGCACATGTGCAAGTCATCACCATAATCCAAGCACCCAAGACATTAATTAAATCTTCCTTCTCTCCAACCTACTTTTATAGAAACGAAACTGATGACAGTCACCTGCTGAAAAGCTCATATAAAGTCTAAAGCAGACCTTAAAGCTGGACTCAAATTTGAATTCAAAACTTTAAAAGCGGCTCTATTCTTCACCCCTCGCTTTCCTAATTTCAAAACTGGCAAGATCACCACTCCAAAATGAGCTAGCTTGCAAGCACATTGAATGAGGGTGTCCTTTGTTGAGTTTGGACACTGGCTGCCAAGGATAGCAGCAGGAGATTGGGATTCAGGCTTATGGAGGGACTGGATAAACACAAGCAGAGGGTGATGCAGAAGAACTGCAGTGGCCTATTTAATGTTTATGGGCTGTGCCAGGCTGGGCAAGCTTGTCACCAAGAAGCATTTTATTTCAACATGAGACAAGCCTTGCAGAATCATTCAAATGTCTCTTTTTGCACAGTATTGACCAGCTTTAGAGCCTGAAGAAGCAGTTCCTGTCTCAGACACAATACTGGAGCCAGGACAGCAGCACTACAGAGCAGCATCTGAGCCGGCTTCACACATAGCCAGCTCTAATTCACGAAGCTTTAGCTCAGACTTCAATTTAAGCAAAAGCAATTGAAGTGTTTATAGATGCAGACTGCTAAGGATGTGCGTGATTTGTGGAGACAAACCACAGCTTGACCTCTCCCCATTGGGACATGACCCCATTGCTCAGACAGAGCTGTCAGTTCAAAACCTACATTTCTGTACAAAACAAGCTTTGCTATCCTGTCCAGGCAGTGGTTGCTAACAAGTTTGCTTTCTGACTTGTGAGTTGCAACTGAGGATGCAGTATGGAGACCTCAGAACAAGAATAAAATACAACTCTGAGCAAGCAAACCCCACTAAATACAAGCAGCTACAGTTGTTACAAGGGAGACTACACTGAGTCTGTTAATACAAACCAGAATTTTACTGTATAGACAGTATGAAAAAAACCTAGTGGTATTTTAGAAACTGAACACGTAATAACAAGTTTATTCTGAAAGTGCTTAACCTCGTAACATACACTAAATACAGTAAATTTGTTGCAGGAAGTCTACTGCTTTCTGAAGAAAAACCAAATCAAAACTCTAGTGAGAGACCTCCTTTTGGACAGCACCTCACTTGTGCTACAACTGAAGATAAAAGCATTTTCAGAGACAGATTTCTGACACTCCTGACTTCCTTTATCTGTCTTTCAATTCAACACTTTCTCTGTCCCACCAGGCCATTGGAGCTGCTGTTCGTGGGGACAAGGTAGAGTAGGAAACTGAAGTCAAACAGCAGCGTGGATTTAAAATTTTATGACTTGCTCTTACAGGGTTGGGCTGCAATTTTGCTGGTTATTTTTCCCCTTCTCCCCAGTGATGGTAGCTTCATAAATCAGTCTAATCAATCTACATTACTGAACACATATGCAGAAAACCCAGAAGTACATCACTGCCTAGCCACGGTTACAGGCTGCTTTAATACTTCACAAACTGTATCTGCCTGAGGACTACTATGACATTTTTAAACTGAATGGCTCAAGACTATAAAGGAGAGGAATCTGTAGGACTTAACATCAGATAAAGATTCTGTATCCTATCTTCATGAAGATCACACACTTTGCTAATAAAGAGGATACACAGATGTAGGAAAAATCATATGGCGTACGACTCGTCTGTCCTCTGAAGTTCTCCCTCCAACCTTCTTCATTAAGAATATCCTTCAAAAAAAATAAATAACTGCTCTCCTACAACATGAGATTGACATAGAAATATGATAAATGACTAGGATGAATGACAAAAATCGTGAAGTTTCTTGAAATTTCTATCAGAGGTAAGTAATACTCCCTTTTTTTAGTTGTTAAGATTTCAGCTGCCTTTGAAAAGCAAGCCTTACAGCCCAAATATCTAAGGAAATCTGAAATAAGATCTAAGACTCCATCTTCTCATCTTCCTAACCAATTTCTAGACAATGTTTTTTTTCTATTTACAAGAACAGAACAGCTCTTTATGGACAAGAAACTCACATGAATAAAATACAGGAACTGAGACTAGCTTTATCAACAAATCACTCAAGCTGAAGGTGGCTGACAGACTTGCATTACTGAACTGAACAGAGCAAGTCCAAACTCGAACGTCTGTGCTGGCGATATTTATTTGAATTTTTTTTCTTGCTAATTATGCTGTAAGTTTAGGTGATAAATTTCTAGAGGAAAAGAGAAAGATATTCTACTGCCAAGAGCAATGCTTACAGCTAATAATTTTGAAAACTACAGACATCCGTAAATGGATTAACTTTGCTCAACTTTTAATTACAAACACCAGTACCTAAAATACCAATATGCTTTTTTTTATAGCTACCTCTTTCTCTGCCCCACCTTCTTTTCCTCTCTCACTTTTCACGTAACCTTAGCAGAAATGCAGACGCACAACTAATGTTTGAGGAAAAGCCACAGCTCTTCACACTTCTGATTATGGTTAAATAAATGCACAACATTTGAACAATTCTCCCTCAACACACACTGATCCAACACAACAGTTATCTGGTTTACATTATTCAGTCATAGATAAATCATTTCTTAAACAAGGTGTATTAATTTAGCAAACCAATCCCTGTATTTCAGGGGACAGGTTTTTACGAGTTTCCTTTAAAGGAAAGAAAAAAGCGTATTTTTGGAAAAGATCTTTAAGACAAAATTTGTGAAACTCAATTTTTGTTTCAATGTTTGCTTGAAACCCTTACAAAGCAAAAAAAAAATCTAACATCTTACAATTATGATTTGTTTTGACATTCAGTGAAACCTTGCTTCTTTTCCACATAATACTGGGGAAAAAACCCAGTCAACTGCAAGCGGAGTCCATTTCAGTGAAAATAATCTACTTTGTACTTACATACAGCATTCTAGTTTTTCCCTGAAAGGATTCAAACTGAAAAAAACCCGTTTTCCTATCATAAAGCACAGATAAATATTACTGCTACCCAAACACATGCTGCAGTCTAAAAGAATATTGCACCAGAGTAACAAATGTAAAATATGGCCACTTTGTCTTCAAATCTAGCCTGCAATTACAGCACGTTAACATTCTGTATTATTGTCCAGTATAAACACCTGTACAATTTGAACTTTTACTCACTCTTTAAAACAGCAGAGATCCAAACATGGCTTGTAAGCAAGAGGATGAGGTAGGATCTCCCCCTTTAATTTGCCATTTCTGCAGAGGGAGATTTTTAAATAAGAAGTTACTTTGTTCTTTTTTCCCCCAGTCACCCCTAGCTGCCAGCAGGTCTGCCAAATTGCCAAGCATCCTGCCACAAGTCCTTACTAAAAGTATTTGAGAATAACACTCCCACCAGGCTAAATACAAAACAACTGAATTAAAACATGTCACAACTCCTTACTGCATTCTAATATATCTTAACACTTGGCACTGGGTATAGATCTTTCATTGTGGGAATTTTTGAGATACAATTTATTTTAAAAAAACTTTAGAAGACAAAGAAGTACACCACAAAAACAACTCCAAGTCAAGCTATGCAGCATGCACAGAATTTTTATATGAAGGCAGTGAAGTTGTGGACGTCCCCTGCCTGGCAGTGTTCAAGGCCAGTTTGGATGGAGCCCTGAGCAACCTGGTCAAGTGTAAGACAGAGCAGGACAGTTGGAATGAGATGATCTTTAAGGTCCCTTCCAACCCAAACCATTCTATGATTTCTGTGATAGCTGGCACTTTCTCCTACCCAAGGTTCCATTTCTGATTCAGATTTTTTTGCTTCTTTCTTAATGTGATTCAGTTAAACAGCTATCAATGTTCTACATCTATCGCTACACAAAACCTTTAGCAAATACATGAAAAGGTAAATTATAGCTGATTGTGTATTTTAACTGTCTAATTTTTCCTACGTAGGAAAATTCTTAAGTAAGTGACCAGCTGTCGGTAATAATTCAGTTTCCATCTGAAAACAGCTTTGGAGTTTGGCTCCTAAACTTTAATTCAGTCCATGCAACTCAGTGGAATGCCATTGGTCTCCACACACAACATCACTGACAGATTAATATCACTGATAGAATAATGAGAATAATATCAATGGCAGATTAATCAACACCATCCCGCACATTTTAGCACCTCACCATTTTTAAGAGCCAAAATGAAAGTAATTTTCCAAGTAATTCAAATGAAAACCTGAAGGTACTACACATTTCCAGTGTAAAGTGAGAGTGCTTCATTACCTGGAGCCGCAGCAGCCCTACCACCGAGCATTGTTTCTGCCCGAATGACGATGCTCATTCAATGATGGGCTATTAACAGGCAGCAGCCTTGATTTCTGAACATCTGCGATGCTCTTTTCACCCCAAGAACACTGCAAACATCAGGGCGGTCAGTGACTTTAGGAGACACCCATGAAAGTAAACCACACAGCTTTTCCGCTGCCTTCTAAAGCTCGGATACCTGTGCAGAACCCCAGTTACAACCTGCCCCAGGCTCCAAGCAAGCCATGGGCACCACTGAGCGCAGAATGAGCAGAAAGATTCTGTTTACCTTCTCGGCGATGCTGTACAGGACCTCGTCCATCTTCATGCAGGTAGGGTCCCAGTCGTGCCCGAAGCGGATGACCACGACCCGGTCCTCCTCCGACAGGATGGCCTGGTCCACCTGCCACCCATTGTGCAAGTGCGGCAGCATGTACGACATCCTGGCGGCCGGCTGGCGAGCCTGCGGGACGACAGGAATGGCGCTGGAGCTGACAACCCGCCCTGCCTGCCCTCCCCGGGCCCTCCCGGGGCGCCGGCGGGCACCGAGCCGCCCCGGCCCGCCCATCCCACTGCGGCCCGTCCATCCCGCTGCGGCCCGTCCATCCCGCTGCGGCCCGTCCCCAGCGCACCCCGCGGGCGTCCTCCCCTCAGAGACACGGTGCGGCGGCAGCTGCAGCACGGGCGGGAAGCGGAAAGGGAGGGCGCGGCACGGCGCGGTGGGACAGGCGCTTCCGGCACGGCGCGGTCCGGGACGGCCGCGATTCCCTACGGGAGCAGACCTCGCTGCCCGGGAAACGCGGGCGCGTCCGGACGGGCGGGACAGCCGCGTGCCCTCTCGCAGGTGGGGTGTGGAGCCGTGCCATGGGGATCGGTGATGCCGGGGAGCACGGGGAGGATGAAACAGAGGTCGTCAGAGCCCAGGTTTCCGACCCTCTGCTGCTGACTGCTCGATGATGTTAATACATTCCCTTTACCTCCGTGGGATTTGGTCAAGGAGCTATGCCCAGAGAAGCTGTGGATGCTCCATCCCTGGAAGAGTTCAAGGCCGGGTTGGACGGGACTCTGAGCAACCTGGTATAGCGAAAAGTGTCCCTGCCCGTGGCAGAGGGGCTGGGTCTAGATGATCTTTAAGCTCCCTTCAAACCGAACCATTCTGTGGTTCTGTGCTATTGCATCTTCTGGTTGTGGAAGGTTTTCGTCAATGTATTCACCCACGGCAGTGACGAGTTTCATGCCCCCACCCCGGATACAGCCCCTGCTGTGCCAGCTGCACTGTCCAGCCACTTCCAGACTTGGCTCCTGGCTACCAGGAGCTCTCCCATCGCTCCCGAAATGAAAATGCCACTGGCCAAACGTTCCAATGGAAGTGGTCAGCAGCAAAACCAGCACATTTCAGCACTGGGTTCCAGAATCGAGCTGGCCATTGACACAGACCATCCCAGATCCAGAAAAAAAATCTGTTTCCTTAATTCCTTAATAAGAGTCAGTAGTCACTCATTTAAAAGGTTACCTTGCAGCAGGCAGGGAGAAAAGCATAGTTTCCACTATAAAAATTCCACACAAGCTGCAGCTTGGGCTATGGAGAACAATGTGAATTTGTAGCAAATAACTTTGCCCTACAATTGCTGAGCTCTCCAAAAACTGTCAAAGTCCTCGTTTTGCTTTACCAACTCTTTAGGACGTCCTGCGGCAGGAGAGGGAGTGGACAGGCGAGGCGAGGCGAGGCAGCCCGGTCTGACTGCAGACAAGAGCAGAGGCAGCGGGGGCGGTGATCCCCCAGCCGGAGCTTACCTCGAAGCCGCCAGCCCCGGAACCGGCGGTGCCCGGGTAGGGCAGGGTTAAGCGAGCGGGGCTGGGCAGGAGCGGGTGTGCCCGGCCCCGAGAAAGAGCTGGGAGCTCCCGGCTCTTACAGCTGCCGCAGGATCGAGCTGTGAAAGGCCCGTCGTCAGAAAGAAACCAGCCCTGGTTAGTGCTTAGGTTGTTGTTCAGGTAATTAGTCTTCTTCTTTAGAGAAGTTAGTGGGAGGAATTAATCCTGGATAATGCAGGCTGCTAACTTTAATTGAAAACTGAACTAGGAAAAATTATGTAGGTTTATTTTGCTGTGATTTGGCTAAGTCCAAAGTGCTACAGCAGTGCCAACCAACAAGTCTTCGAGAAAGGAGTGAGTCAAGCTTCACAGATGAAATAAGGCCAGCTTCAATTAGCACTGAAGTTAATACTTAAACGTTGTCCTTATTTGCATTGCTGTCTCTAAGTCATATTTTGAAAGTTTTCTCTGCAATGCCAGGACCAGAACTTAGTACACTTACCTTATATCAATGACTTAATGAGTTACATATGATTTTGACTGTTTACCTACATGGAAGCATATAGTCTTATGTAAATACAAAAGGAGAAAAGACAACTTAAGAAAAACAAAAAACAAAAACCAAAACTTTGTGATACTGCAGATGATACTAGTCCAAAACCAAAATTGTCATATCCTTGACAGGTGTTACATTTGGCACACTGGACAAGACATCTGATAACTGAATAATCATGTTTAGAAGCAAAGTATTCAATCTGCTGAAACTGATTCCCTTGATGTCTGGCCAGTCACATTTGACTTACAAATATATTCATCCAGTTATTGCTTCTCATGGACATCACAGAAGTGTGATTTGCAAACAGAGGTACAGGACATGCCCATGTAGTGCTGGAAGACGAACAATAAGTGCTGAGACCAAGGTTGGTATCTAGAGAGCCCCCTTCCTTCTGCGAGGTTCCTTTAAGTATTTTTCCTGCTCTCAGTGTGATTTTTTAAGATTGTACACAGGATGAGCAGAACAGCAGTTCTTGAACCAGTGCTGCAGGTATTGAATGGGTCACATGTGCATCAAACATGGCTGGAATGGTGGTGGGCTCAGTAGATACTTATCAGACCCATCTGGGCCTCAGTGCCACCCTACATTGCCTGTGGCTTCACCGACCATAACCAACAGGCAAGAAACTTTGAGTAAATGTCTAGTGGCCTGTGTTTCATAGCACTGCTTATAGAAAGGCATTGGTGAGTAAGCTACTGGAAAAGCTACTAGATTTGTATGAAATCAGTATTGATCCAGGACTAAAATGAAACTCTTTAAGAAGAACTCCTTGTAGGACTGGATTTTGATGTAAGAGTGTGGATATTCCTTGGTGTTATGGACTAAATCAGAACTTGGTAAAAGTAGTTGGAAGTTGTCTAACATACCAGACCAGTACCGAGTGACTGTGGATTAAAACCACTATTGAGTTCCATTGGTTTCCTCATTTACACATGTGAATTTAAATGATAACTTTTAAAGGAACACCATTGTTCCTTTCGGGGTGTTCTCCTAAACAAAGGAGTATTTCTTGTATTCCCCTGTTGCAGGTCATGGCAGAAGAAGAGTTGCCAGGTGTTTTGATTTTGGATATAGGAGGAACTCATGGCGTGCTGGAAGACCTTGCAGCACTTTTGAAGAAACACTTTCACCTTATCACCATGAAGGAATTTCTTGGAAACAAAGAAGAAATGAGCAAAAAAATCCAATCTGTTTTCGTGTTTGAGTGCAGGCCAGCTATTGACCGTGAACTTCTAGAAAGCCTGCCTAATTTAAAGGTAATTGGAAACTCTGGGGTCGGAGTGGATCACTTGGACTTGAAAATGATCTCAAGCTTTGGTGTAAAAGTGACCAACACCCCACACGCTGTGGCGGACCCAACAGCAGACATAGGAATGGCCTTGATGCTGGCTTCTGCCAGAAGACTAGTGGAAGGTAATGTTTTAAATTCTCCTGGACCTAGCTACTTCTTTGGCATACCTCAGTTTGGCTGTGATAGAGAGATGATCTGTCTGAATCAATATTTGAGATGCTTTTACAGGGAAGAATTTTCAGAGGCCTTAACTTTCAGAGGCATCTACTTTTCTTGTGTCCCACTTCTTTTTAGGGCAACAGTGACAAGAGCAAGGCTTTTATCTAAATTATGCACTTGAAAGTGTTGTGATATTGTGTTTGGAATAATGTCTGGGGCTTAATTCTCCCCTGACTGTTCACTGAGTGGGTTGGTTATAGCTGTAAAAACTGAATACAAAGTGCATCCAAACTGAATGTCACCACTTTCCATTTCCCCTTGAAAAAAGCATTAGGAACTACAGGAAGGTACAAAGCACTAGTGGCCACATCTCCAACTCCAGAGCAGTAATTAGTATAACTTCTTTTTCCTGCCTCTATGATGAGTTTGTCTAAACCAATGGGTTGTATTTCCTGAGGAGCATCAGCATTATTTTTGAAATAGATGATAATCCTTTTGACAAAGCTATTCCAAACTGTACCACCAGCATTAGTTTGTGTCCCTAAAAGCAGCTTCTTTCCCCATGTCCTTGCTACGCAATGCCTTTCTAGGGAAGGAAGGTGTCAGTAGAGACTATCACAAGAAGCTGCTTCTGTCTTCAGGGACTCATGGTCTTGTTGCCACTGCTGCTCCACCCCTGAGCATGAAATAACATCTCTTTCCCCATAATGTTTTCTCACTATTGCATCTTGTTGAACCTCAAGTTCTTCATGTAGAAGCTCACAGAGATCCCTGGCTGAGCTGGAATTTGAAACCTTCACCCCTACTCAAGCAGTGAGGCTGTTTTGGGTTGTGATCCAGGAGAGAAATGGTGAGATTTCCCACAGCTAAAAAAAAGGGAAGTCAATGCATGCACGGTGGTGTCAAAGAAGCTATTTTTGAACTTCCAGGAAAACACACCAGCTGTGGAGGTGTTAATTCCCCGAGGAGTCATTCCTTCCAGCACAGTACCCAGCCAGGGTACCACTGTGTTACTGGCTTCAGGCCTGGCTGCAGGAATTGGCACCATCCAGGGCCTTCTATGAACTAGTCAAAATCAACAAAGGTATTTTTTAAGGGGTGCTCCAGAGCCCCACTGCTGTGATGGTGATAAACCTTTTATTTCCCCCAAACCTCCTTTTATGGCTGATTTGTACCATTCAGCATGTATTTACACACAGGCTGCCAGATTGCAGTGTCTCCAGACACGAAGTATTTTGCTGTTGACTGGCTGGGAGTGGAAGTAACCAGAGCAACACTTGGGATCATTGGGATGGGCAGCATTGGATACAAAGTGGCTCAGAGAGCCAGAGCCTTCAACATGAGGATCCTGTACCATAACCGAAACCGGAGGTAAAGACATCTGGCTTCTGCATTTAATTGTTCAAGGGGCAGTGACAGTAAGCCACAGCTCTGCTTTGTCCCCAGCCTTCCTATGCACTTGTGGCAGTTGTAAGCAGTGTGACAAGCACCAATGTGCCACCACTTCCTCACTTTGGCTCCCTTCTGCTCCCCCCAGGAAGCAGCTCCCCCTCACCTCCTGCACTTGCCCTGCTCTGGTTAGCCACTAGCAGTCTGAAACAAGGGCCATGTAAGCATTCTGAAGATGTTGTCCAAGCAAACCAGACCTTGTGCCCTCGTGGTGTCACCTGTCCTGTCAGACTCTTCTTCAGGCTTCTGGCAACATCCCTGTTCCTCCTAGCCAGTCTCCTCAGCCTAGCCAGATCCCTCATCACACCAGCACCAATGACAAAGGTCTTAATTTCTCATGGATTTGTAGTTCCCTTTCTTTCACGCTTCACTTCCTCTTCATTTGTTTTCAACCAGAAGTCTGAACTGGCGTGTCAGGCAAGGAGATTCCACAGGAATTGGCATGGACACAGGAGAGAAGAGTGGAGTCTGACTGCATCCCCAGCCTCCTAACCTGCATGTGTGCTTTGCTTTCACACGTACATCACTCCTCCAGTGTCACCCACTCCTTTAGCCTCTTGCTCCCTCTAGCCCACATCCTTTCTGCATCCATTCCACCATCTGCGCCTATCAATGACTTATTCTTTACATTGGCCTCAAACCTCTGGGTTTCAGTGCTATTCTGGAACTCTCCTAGGGCTGATTGATTAAACTCAGTTAGAAATAGTTGGGTCAGTTTGGCGTGTGTGCATTTTTCCTTCAGAAGAAAGGAGGATGAAGAGGCTGTTGGTGCCCATTACTGTGCAAAGATGGAAGACTTGCTGCAGCAATCTGACTTTGTTATGTTGGTTGTGAACCTGACTCCTGAGACTCACAAACTGATTGGGAAAAAGGAGCTGGGGCTGATGAAACCCACAGCTACTCTTATAAACATCAGCCGAGGTAGGAGGATCTGAAATCACTGTTTGTGGCTTCACACTTAAGGTTGTGTTTTGTCTGATTGTGTTGACATTCCCCTCTCCATCCTCAGTCTGTGATATCCCTCTGTTGTTCGAGTCATGAAGTAGCTGGCAGTCTACAAATGGGTGACTTATGTGGATCACATGCTATGTCTTCAAAGGTCCTATGGAAATTAGGGATGCTCAGCAGATGGTTGGTTCTCTTTAGCCTTATCCTAGAGACAGCAGTTTTTAGTGGAAATAACTGAAAGGTTTATCATCAGCAAGGGAGAACAGGGTACAAGGGAAAACATTAAGTAACATTTGGAACAGCAATGTAGAAAGGAAGTCTCACATGCGATGACAGATCTGTTGGCACTGAATAAGCATATGAGAGAGATTATCATTTCAATAAACAAAGCAGAGATAAAAGAGTGAAAAGTCTGCAAAGATTAAATGATTTGTATAATAATAGAGGAAGTGTCAAAATGAGGAAAAGACTGAAGCTGGTCTCATCCCAGGAAAAACCTTATGCAGTGGACCATAATCATCCTATAATTAAAGATTAATAAATAAAACCTTTGGTTTGTTTGGTTAATGATTATTAGAAAGGCATTCTACTTTCTAACAAGATGAAGATCCTCTAATTTTTCTCACTTGGCCCTGGAGACCTTCCCCCCCGCCTAGATAAAAACGTGTTCATTAACTCATCAGGATATCAAGATTTCATTTTAATGCAGGTGCAGTTATTGATCAAGATGCATTGGTAGAAGCTCTCCAGAATAAGGCTATTAGGGCTGCAGCTCTGGACGTGACATACCCTGAGCCTCTGCCAAGGTAAAGAAACTTGTTTCCCATTCTGTTAATATGAAATGTTTTAAACTGTGTTCAAAGTGTCCTCATAATCTTGATCTCCACGGGGAGACTCATTGTGTAAGGGCAAAACCTCAGCCTGTCTTGCACAATCATAAATGAATGACAAGTTATTCCCCTTTTCCACATCTGTCAATTCTTTGTCAACCTGACTCATGGGCCAGGCAAGGAGCGAGACCAATGGAGAGGAAGAAGAAATGTGTAGCAGGCGTCCCACAGCTTTGTGCTCGTTCTATACTTTGGTCTCAATGTGCCATTGCTATTTCCTGAGGTTCAGTTCTTCACAACTAGCATTGGGATAGCAGCAGAATAAGTTCCCTGTGTCATACATTCTGTTCTTTCTGTTTCTTCCAGAGATCATCCTTTATTAAACTTGAATAATGTCATCATAACCCCGCACATTGGAACCGCAACAGTCCAAGCCATCCATATGATGGTAGAAGAAGCAATAGCAAACATGCTAGCTGTTCTCAATGGCCAGCCCATTCCAAGTGAAGTGTTTCCCAAATGATGAGTGCCAGATGATGCCACTAATTCTCGTGTGTATGGGAAGGCATTATTTCTTACCACTTTTAAGCTGAAAAAAAAGTACCCTGTTCCTGCACTGCTCATTGTGATGCTGCAAAACTGTCACCTCAGTAGACTTGATCTATTCTGTTACCTACAATTCTGAAAAATAAAGTGAAACTAATGAAAGAAATTTGTTTGAAGATTTTAACTGAACAGTTATGCATTTTGATATCTTCAGTGTATTTCGATGAATACTCATGTTCTGTTCCCAGTTCTTGCTGCTACACAGTGATAAGCAAGTGCACCAGGCCGTTTGTGTAACACTCTCAAATCTATTGAAGACGAATGAGCATTGGAGGCAGGCGAGGCGCAGGCGAGGCGCAGGCGAGGCGCAGGCGAGGCGCAGGCGAGGCGCAGGCGAGGCGCAGGCGAGGCGCAGGCGAGGCGCAGGCGAGGCTGCCCCGTGACAGTTGCAGCCAGGCACAGCCAAGCCCC